>JBAMYA010042967.1:0-13849 GCA_037176975.1 Arrhamphus sclerolepis
AACAAAACATTTTCACCAAGTAGTGTGGATGCTTGTGTCATTGTTGGGTGGGTTTTTTTTTTTTTTTTTTTTTTTTGGTGTGGGTATCCCTTTATTCAGATTTCAAGTGAACCGAGACAGAAAGAAAAACAACTCCACGAAGTGTTAAAGGACATAAAATATTGAAATGTATGCATTAAGAATGAGACTGAAGAATGACTCCAGTCTCATCAGGAATGAGACTGGAGACTAGACAGTGCCACCGCAGAAGCTGAACAACGAGGTCACTTCACTTCACATGCTGGATTACTGTCCAACTAGCAAGTGAATAAATGATTGTACTTTCTCTGCAGACACGACACACTGCCTGAGGCGTCAGCTTACTACGGGTTTCCTTATAGTAAAATGATTGTTCATTCATAAAATATAAAAACAGAAATCTCAACAGACTACTTTATAACTTCCTCTTTCTGAAAATGTCCAACTTAAGAAATCAGTACCTAGGGCCTGATTGTGACCTTTCCATGAAACATTATACAGAGGCTGAACTCAAGCTACACAAATAGAAAAGCATAATTTACCTTTGACTTCCTGGACAATAGATCAAACTAATCTCAGTACCAATAATCTTATCTCTTCTGACAACAACATATCTTGAAGCTGTGCTTCAAAGTCCGTTTCCCACGCTGATCAGCTAAGTATTGCTTGGATTAATCATTTTCACATATGAGATGTATGTTGCTTATTTCCTATTTAATATTGTTTTGTTTCACCAACAATAATATGTTTGGTAAATTTGCAATCAAACTTACAATTTTTGTGAAAAGTAAAAAAAAACAAACAAACAAACTATCCCATAAAACAGCTAGTGACCAGAAATACTGATCTGAACAAAAGATAGACGTTGGGAAGAGTCAGGGATTAAAGTCCAATTACAGTGATACAACAGTACTGACTTTAACACCAGTTCAGAGAGTGACGAGGGCACTGTGTATTAAGAACACTCTGTCCAGATGTGCCAACTATATGAAAACTCATCTCAGTGTCTGTCGATGCGCTCACATAAATTGAAAATAAAAATGGTTACAAACGCTTATCTGGGAAACACAAGGTCCCCTGTTTGACCCAGCCGAGGAGGTGGCACAGCCAGGGCATTCGTCTCTCAGCCATGTAAATCTTAGTCGACATATTTGGAGCAGCGTGGAGCCTCAGTCTGGATAACCCATTTAAAAAAAATAAAATGAAAATGAAAAGGAAAAAAAATGGAAGAGCTCAACAGTGAATCACATACAAACGGACACCAAGACGTAGATTTTTGTTAAATTTACAAAATTTGATCTGCTGTTTTTTCATTAAATAAATGAGCACAAACAAAGGTGAAGGTGATTCATCTTGACAAACATTTCTATAATAGAAATATGAATCACAAGTTTGGAAGAAAAACATATGCTGGCTTATCCTTCTCTCTATGTAAAGCGGACATGAGTGCATTCTCCCACACACTCCACTTGAATTGATCTGACTGCAGATGGAGCATTTTGCATCAACTGACCAAAACATAGGACTTGGCTCATACTTTGGGTCCCTTCTTGGTCTGATTCTTTTTGCAATGCATCATGGAAATAAAAGCATCTTTATGCAATCGCATGAATTCACCAGAGGCTGTCAAGCTTGATGTTGGTGGTCTCGGAGCTGGCCGAATCATGCCACCTTGTCAGTCTGACTCATGCATCCGCCATATGAAGGTTGCATAAGCACTGGTTCTCTGCTGGATTACAAATCTCTTATAACCAGCCGCTGCGCTACGAGGGGCTTAATGGGTCTCACATCTCTCTCATCACCGGACCTAATAAAAATCAGGACAGGGTCCAAGCTGTCCCGAAATACCTCAGCCACTAGCCAGAGAAATGGCACAAAACTCTTCACACAATCTCCAAACTCTGCTGTACACAGACTTATAAAGTCTATATTTCCAATCATCACTTTTGTTCTATTTTTGGCAGTGCAAAGATGCTCAGCAGCACTCACTGAATCAGTTTATTCTGTGAGACAGTGCCTCAAACAGCAAACATTACTGAGCAGTTAAAGAACAGATGTGAGGGGAAGGGGTGTAATAATATGAGGATATACTAAGAAATAGGGCGATTATATTACTGAGGAAGATGGGACACAGCCTCGGGTGCGATAACAGACACACCTCCCACACCCATCTTTGTCTGTCATGCATTAATGGAATGCAGTTAAAAGGCCACAAGGCTTTGACGCTTTGTGAACACCTTTCTACAAGTATACTCAAAAACACTGCACAGGACTGTAAACAATACTTGCTGGTTGCTAAAGCTGATATTATTCTGTTAGTTTTGTTTACTTCTACCACAAGGTTTTGCCAGTAGTTGAATGCTTACTGCTAAAATCCCGAGCGTAATTCACGAGGGCTTGAGTTCTATTATAGCTCATAACCTCTTATCGTTAATCTCGAAGCTTTTCAAGTAACCAGATGTCATGTTATTTTCATTTACAACCAACTTTTTTTTTTATTAGGTGTCAGAATACATGGCTTCATATCAAATCTGGTTTCGCTAAATAAAGGCCACAAACCAGTTTCATATTAAGCAGTTCAAATTTTGGAAGTGGAAAAATTCAGGTACTTCTGTGTGGTAAATAATGTCAAGAATCAGATTTTTTTTAACAATTCTTTTTATGCCAAACTGCAGACTGGCTGACATATAAGTAAATATGGGTCATTCTACAGAGCTGTGCTTTCATGTTTCATTGGACATCTGGCAGATTGTGTAACTTTAACATCCCACCACACACACACAGCGAGTCAAAATGTATCTTTTAACCAGAACTTGCACTTTTATCTTCCATAAAAAAGCATAGAAATGAGATGGACCTTTTTGGGGTGGGGGGGGATTATCATGTAAGTGTCATAAAATGGCCCATATATAAGATATAATCAACACGGTCCATCTAAAATAGGCAACACGTATGTCTGGGCATTTCCCCTGTTTAGTATTAAATCCAACTTAGTTTCTATTGAATATAACATCTCCCTCAGACGGATTTTGTCATCAGCACATTTACTTCTCTCAATGCAAATATTGGGCCTGTTAGTAGCTATATGACAAATAACTCAGTGTAGTTTTAATGCAGGTTAAATGGCCATGCTCTGACATTGACCAAAGGTGCTCTGCATTTTGAACACATCACGTGGTGTTCTGTTTACAGACCACTATAGGCTTAAAGGACGGCCACCCTTCACCTGCCCTGCTTGCGCATCAGTCTGGGGTAGGCGGTAATATGATTCTTGTTTGGAATATAAATATGATATTCTGTTGGGAGGTCAAACTATGACTGTCAATGGCCGAGACTGCCAGCAGATGTGCAGTGAAATGTAATATTAACAAGCGCATTGGTCGCCTGTAAATAAATTCCCCACATGGCTGGAAGCAAGCATCCACAACAACATGGCCTCTCTGCTGGGATGCTCCGCTCCGCTCGGCCTGTGAGGGATGTGGAGGGAAACCGCGGGCAGCCTGTTGATATTTATTCTTTGTAGTTTTTGCTGCGCAGCCATCCGAACCAGACTAAGTAAACGCAGACACCAGCCTGCCGTCGGTTAGTTTGGTTACCTGTGCTCTTTTCAAAGTGAAGTCTGACAGTCCCGTCTCTCCCGATCCTCACATTCCCGGGTCCCTCAATTATTCTCGGATATTCCACTGCCGAGGCACCCGCAGACTTGGTGCCTCTCCTGCGATGTTTTTGCGCTAAAGTCCGACAACACTGATAGCACACTGCCCATGCCTGTTCCTCGTTTATCGGTTGGCTGTACAGAGACAGGATTTCGTCCAGGGAAACGTCCTCGGCTCCGTCGCAGCAGTCCATGTTCACGTCTTCGGCGTTCAGGTCCGCGGCGAAATTCCGGAGAATGGTCGGCGAAGTCAGCATCGCGTCGTCGGTCCCCGGTCGCTTAGCCATTCTCACGTCATCTTAATCTGGCAATGCGCGGAGGAAAATCATGAGAGTTGAGGCTCAGTTTCGGAATGACTGGATGACATAGTCAGGACGTCTTTCAGCGGTCTGTGCTGCTGTCTGTGTGGCAGATAGAGGAGCACTAACATAGACACAAGTATAAAGGAGCACCAACGGCTCACTGGCGACGGTTTACTGACGGCGCCTTCCGCATGGTCTCTGTGTCCGCCGTTTCTCTGTCCATTAACTTCACCTGCAGACGCCGGAAAAGTGGCACAAGGCTTCCGGAAAACAAATAAAACTTATGGACCACACTTCTTTCATTTTCTTTTCTTGCTTTTTTAAAATAAATAAATAAATAAGATAGACATTCAACAGTAAATTTAAGGGGTTTAAACAATCAAAGTGATAAGGCAGACAGCACAAATGACTAGCCTATTCAATTGGTCTTCATTTATGTCATGTAAAAACTCAAAATTCAGTGACCAGCCTAGAAATAAAATATAACAAAACTATATAGATGGTTCTGAGGAATTGTGTAGTTATTTGAAATATGTTTTCTAATGAGAAGTGACTTTTCTGAAGCCCTGCAATCTGCCACGTACATAGATGATTTACTCTTCTGTTGCGCTTAGTGGCATTTAATCAATTTTTCTAATTAAAAAAAACTTGCATTCATATAGCATGTAAGCATTTCAATATTTATGATCATCTAAAAAGCTTTCTGCACATTTAAAACATTTGAAACACCTATGTTTTGGGGGATAATCTGCATGTATCAGCATTTTGTGTGTGGTTACACATTTACCATCAAAGAATCAGTGGTTGTATCAAAAGTCGTGTAATTTCAGAGGGAAAAATATACTTTTAAACGTCAACTAAAGATAATGTTTCCACTCTTGCTATTTTTATTTGAAAGGTGAATCATCTTTTTTCCAGCATACTTGTAAGATGAGTCTAATGAACAGCCTGTATACGTACATACAACAAAAGATATGTCCTGTTTGTGACGGCTATATTTCAATTTTTTGCTTTTATTGTTTTAACTATGACTCACCAACTTTTGGTATGAACCCCAAATTGCAGGAAGGGCATCCTTCAGTACTAAATCAATTAGCAGAATCAAATGATCTGTTGTATCACATCTTTCCTTACAAAGAAGAAGAAGGGTGTGTTGCTACCTTTCAAAGACGTGAAGGATGTATATTTGTGCTCATTATTAATATCCCAAAAGATTAAACATGAAAAGCTTCAAATCAGATTACTTAGACTTAATGTCATATTGACCATATTTCAAAAATATATTTTTTAATCATACTAAGTTAGTGTTTACATATTGGCAACCCTTTAAATAATAATCAGGCATTTGTTGTGAAAAGTGAAAAAATATTCAGGAATGAGTGGTCTTTCACAAGGACATTGTTGTCTTTGTTTTGATGTTAAAAAATGGAAGTTTTCATAGAAGGTTCCAGTTTTAATAATACTTAATTTATTTTTTTTTAAAAATCAACTCAAAAAGTGAGAGCTCTGTGTATGAATGTATTTATGTACTACAGATTGCACTCTTGAAACATGCTTTCCCGTTTACTATAAGTGGTAAGAAAGGATTGCACACACACGTACATGTTTGACCAAGTTTCACAACTTTAGAAGCCAGCAACAGTTTTAATGAAGAGGAGAAAGTGTAGTAGATCCCATATGCTAACTTCTAATGTTTGTTTTCCACCCAAATGCGGTGTGAACTGAAGATATCACCTTTATAATCTCAGTGGATCATCAAAAATTCTTGATAAGTTACATTTCCTACAAGCACACAATGTTAAATCAGACTGAAGCAATATGACCAGCAGATTTCTTTTTTTTTTTCATTTGCATTTAAGCAAGCTGAAATGAACAGTCTCCTTTAGATCAATCTTTCTTCTGAAGCGGTTGTTGTCAATAGCAACAGCTTGTCAACATCGCCATCTGCTGATCATAGATTCAATTGTTGGAACAGATATTTAATTTCAAATGGCTTTCTGTTCACCTTGTTAGGAAAAAGCCAAATAATTACAAGATTGAGTTACACATTAAGATCCGTGTAAGCCCTGAAAATGACACGGGGTAACATTATATTGTTGTAAATAAAGGGGTGTACTGTAACACACTTAGAAATACACACACACAAACAAGAGATTATAAAACAATTGTAGTACACATCATACGGAATAAATACATTGATAAATAACCCTCTAAGTTACAACAAAAGCAGCTCAAATGAAACAGAATTGTAGGCACATGCGGGTTTAGTTGTTTTTTTTTCTTCTTTTTTTAATCTTGCAAAAGCTAAAGAAGACAGTCTTTAGCCTTCAAGCTTGAAACATCCATATTTCAACTTCTAAACAGCACTTCAGGTTTAAACAGCATTCAAACAGTGACTCCCATACTAACAACAAATGGAGTTTACTTGCACAAAGACCTAAAGCACTTTCTTGAGAAAGGTCACAGCAAGAACACATTTGATGTGTAGATTGTGATTATCATGTGCATATGGGGCAATGTTTCCTTTGAAAAAAAAAATTCTTATAACTGTCTAAACACAGTGACACATTCCCTGACCAGTGGAAGAAAAGCATGGCGGCGAGTGTGAACACTGTTACACACTTCCCTTGCTCACACGTGCAACAATGATGCAGCATCCACGGATCTTTGGATGGAAATATGAGCAGGTGCTTATGTTGTCAATCACCGCCATGAATATCCAGGATCCTGCAAAGTTAATAGCAAACACCATTCGCACAGTTCTGCAAGTGAGTAGCCCGTCTCCTGTCCGCAGCTGCGGTCATCTGCCTCTTTGCAGTGTCTCAGCTCTCCTTTCATCTTTCGTCGCACACATTTCCAGGTTCAGGATCTTCACTACCTTCTTTCGACACAGCTGTGGCCTCCTTCGATGCCCGCCTTTTAGAGTCCCGTGTACCTTGCTGTAAAAGGGTTTTGAAAGGTGTTTTAAGTGCCAGCCAGCACACTTCCAGTAAGATTGCAAATATGGCCAGTGGTGACTTGATTCTCTTAAAAGTTCTGTAATGATTGACATTATAAGATGAGATGCATAGATGTTGAAGACTGGAAAAATAAATATTTAATAAACTTTATCACTACTTACGTAGCTCCTATGGGATCAATTAGGCAAGCAAATACCTCTAGTTGGCCTTTCTCCTGAATTCAGATAATTGTATTTATTCTTAGACATAGAACTTCAGTGAAACTTATCTTGGTTTGTTTTTTAAGAAATAAAGAAATAGTTCACTGCAGAGGGTCTTTTAGAACTCCGAGTCAGGGGAGCTATTGTGAAAAGGTCAGAAACAACATTGTGAGAGAACAACATGAAATCATGGACACCAAAAGTGCACAGTGACACCTACATCAGTCAGAGAGCGCCTGGGTCTCCTCTGCTGGTTGGAGCCAGTGGTGTTGAGGGCCTGCTTCCCACACTGGATGCCTGTGGTCACCATCCTCTTCTCCCTACTGGCCTCCACAGGTTTACCTTCAGCAAAGCAGCATCAAATTAAAACAACATGACTAAACACAAAAAACCAGAGAGAGTAAAAAGCCTCTGTGTCAGCTGGATATGGTTATCATTTGAATTACGTACTGCACCCCTTTGCACCATAAATGGGTTTTTCATTGTTATTTGCCCTGCAATTAAATGTTTTTTAATTTTTTTATTTAAAACACAAATAAATTTACCGTTGGGAACCGATACAGGGGTGTCTAAGTCTGTATTGGTAAGCCACGTCGATTCTGTTTCTCTGGTCCAGCTTTCATGGTACCTCGGCTCGATGATCGCGTCCGCCCGACTTCCTCCACAACCCATCGGGAAAATCATCCACGGCAGGTGCAGCTGAATGTGACTCGCGCTGGAAGCGGCTCGGTTCGTGTCACAGCCCCTGCTGCATCCTCCCTGCAACTTTACAGCGGCTCCATCCCTGTTTGTGTTCCCATCGTGAGGTGCAGTTGTTGGATGCTGCTCTCCTCAGACCGCCAGCAGCTGACCAGCATAAACTCACGGGGGATGCGTGCGTCACTCAGAGGGGCGGGACTATACGCCCCACTCACTCTGGCCGCTGATTGGCTGAGAGGGAAATCAGCTCCAGCTCCTGTCAGCATCATCACTACAACATCGTCATCATGTAAATGTCTACTATTGCCAGTCAAAGTAATTTTGCTTTCCAAACACGATCTTTCTTTGATAAAGAGACATAAAAAAAAAAAAAATTAAAAAAAACACAATGACTTTGTTAATCTTCATTGCTGTCTTGGACGTTTTTTTTTTAATTTGGTACACCCACCCACCCACACATACATATTTAAACATACATATATATAATATATATATATATGCATATATACAATCAAAGTAAAACAGTATGTGAACCCTGTAGAAGTAGCTGGTTTTCTGCATTAAGTGGTCATTAAATGTGATCTGATCTTTATATAATTCACCAGTGTGACTAAACACAACATACTGAAGCTATTACCACAAAAGAAATCATTGTATTTCATGCCATTATTGAAAACATCCATGAAATGCCAAAAAGTCTGTGGGGAAAAAGTAAGTGGACCCCTCAGATCAATCACATCTTGATCCTCCTTTCGCAAGAATAAACGAGCCAGAGCTCCTGATGCCTGTGAATCAGATCTGCACAAGCCAGGGAGGATATTTATAAGGGATTGTAGTCCATTCTTCTTTTAGTTTGGGATATCTGGAGTGAATGGTTTTCTATGCATCTCTATTGTTTGAAGATTGATAAACTTGGGACTTTTTTTTGTTTGTTTTTTATGTTTTCTAGTACCTGACACATCAAAATAGCCACAATCATGATGCTATCCTAGCTTCACTTCAGAATAGAGAGGGTGCATTGATGAGTGCTTCATAGGGCTGTGGGTTGTTTCCAAACAATTCATTATATATCGAATCCACAAACCATTATCCAAGTAGCATTGAGGAGTGTCTGGGTGCTCAACATGCTTTTTACGGAGAGCAAAGCCTTCACTGTGATGTCCTGCCACGAGCACACTCAGGGCACCATTTATGCAGCCTCTCTATTCTGAACTCCATCTGGGGGGGGCTCATCATGATCTGCGTCTGTTTTGATGTCTCGGGTACTGGACAACTGTCATTACTGCGAGAAAACAATAGGCCCTAAGTTTATCAACCTTCCAACAGGGTAATGACCACATTCGATAGAGATGCATAGAAAACCATTCACCTCAGACATCCTAAGAATATGACTGAACTGAAAGAAGAATGGACTGCAATCTCTCCTGAACATCCTCCCAGGGTTGTGCAGATCTGATTCACAGCCATCAGGAGCCCTGGCTTGTGTTTATTCCTGCGAAAGGACGGTCAAGATGTGATTGGTTTGAAGGGCTCATTTCCTTTTTCCCCACAGACCTTTTGGCATTTCTTGGATGTTTTCTATAATGACATGAATTACAATGATTTCTTTTCTTATAGGGCTGTATGTCTTCATTCTGTCTCCTCAGATTGAATTGGTGGCTGTTTATATTGTAATTACAAATAATAATTACAAATACAGTCTGGCGTAAATGGGAAACGACAAAAGAAAATTTACATTTTTTTATATAACCTGAGATGATGCTGAATTTTCTGTTTGAAGATAAACTGCAATGATGTTCCTATGGACATATATATCAAATATTATGATGCAAAACAAAACATGACTCCCAGTGCCACATAAATGATCCTGAAAGAATTAATAATGCCATATTATATATGGAATTTGTAGCATATAGAATTTATTTTCACAATTATTTTAAATAGGTGTTTTAATTTCCATTCATACAAACAATATGGTATTTCACACACACACACACACACACACACACATATATATATATATATTGATGTTTCTCAAACAGCTTAATATATAGAAATAAGAGCATAGTGTCAGCAAACATGTTGCTTCTTTGTACAGTAAAATGACCAGTTTCAGTGTTTCACAGGATCACAGTTTGACAGGAGAAACAGTGGTCAACATCTACTTGTAAACAGGCATTCCTTGCAAGGAACTAAAAACACATCACTTCAAAAACTGAACAAACTGAAACATGTTCACTGATTTTACAGGCTTCATATAAATACTATGTTTAATATACATTTATTTTTCTTCCAACTTTTTCCGCATGTCCACTCACCAAGTTGGTGCAAGTACAGTGACGGGGAAAGTGACACCAGCATGACGGTTTAAATGTTGTTTCATGAGATGGGGGGATATGAACCACTGTGAGGAGTGGAAACTGGGAAGCTGTTCATTTATAGTCTGGCATGAATGGAAAATAACAAAAAGAAAAAAAGAAATGTGCACAATCAAGTCTGTTTGATCACTTTGCCCCAAATAACTGGGCACAAGCGTAACTCTAAATCTCACGTGATCTTTAGTTAAACTGCCTTTCCGGACTCATAATAGCAATTATTCAGGGTAGACTCAGGAATGTACCAGAAAATGTGTAAAAGGAACTGGAAAAGATGAAAAAAACAAAAGTAGAAAAAAAAAAGAGAAAGATGGGAAACGAGGGGAATAAATTAAAGCTCGTTAATGTGAACATGTCACATGGGAACACATGGAGGTGATGGCAAAGCTTTTAGACTTTGAAGTCCAGCAGATTGCAGTCGATCTTGTAGTAAACATAGGGATAGTACTCCTGCTGGCTCAAGTTCAGACCTGGAATGTCCATGGAAGCCTGAAAACAGTCAAAAAGTTACTTTCAAAAGTCTTAATTTGCATGTTTTTAAACCTCCCTGATGCTCCCTATCAGTTAAATAGATAATTGTGTCTGAATTCTTCTTTTTCGATTATTAGAATGAAACCAGAACCAATCCCAGGGCGGCTTAGCATCGAGACTGGACTGGGTATTAACAGTTGCAATAACCCTCTATTTTTTTTTTTTATTCAGATGAAGATGTAGCTATTCCATGCATCATATGCTGTCACAGCAGAACATCCTGTTCTTTTCATAGATTTTTTAGACCTTGTGAACTCAGTCATGATGTCAGCTAAGTCTGAGAGGGTTTAATGATTAGACATTAGGGCAGAGATTTGGCGTGTAGCAAGTGGGGAAAAAAAAAGGACCACAACAGGGAAGCATCTATGTAACTGTTCACTGGAATGATTAAATGTGCAGCGGTCGGACCAGAAACAGGGCGAATAGTTAGTTGGTTTCCATTCAGAGATGACTTATCAACCACTCTGAATCTTTAAATCTGAACACATTATACGTTCAGTGCCGATTTAACAGGCACCTCTATAGTTTCTAATCCATATAGTCTGTTGTGACATAAGGGCTGTGGTTGACGATGAAGAGCTGGTTGTTCATTAGTCAGAAGGTTGGTGGTTCAGTCCCTAGATTCACCAGGACGCATCTGAAAGTGTCCTTGGCCAAGATGCTGAACTCCACAGAAGTGTTGAATAGATCTGACATGTTAGTTGTCCTGAGACATGATGTTGGACTGGACCAGGATGAAATCAATCCGCTTATCAAATATCACAGGGATGTTAATGAGACTTACGTCAATGATAGCAGCACTGCTGTCCAGGTGCTTGTACAGATCATACAGCACCTCTCTCAGTTTCTTCATGTTCTTCTTATTGGGCTGAAGCAGCATGGCCTGGAAGTTGACTGGCAGACCATATCTAAGAAATGCAGGAAGACCGTAAATGGAGTTCATATTTCCTAAGTGCAATCCCAACTCCAAAAAAAGTTGGAACGCTTCATAAACGTGACTAAAAACAGAATGCAATGATTTGCAAATCTCATATACTCACATTTTTATTACCAATACAGCAGGAACTTATGGAATTTCCCTTTGGGGGTTAAAAAGTATTTTTGAATTGAATTTGAATCAAAAACATAAAGGGCATGTCATTCTGACTTTGACGGGAGGAACACATCTAAAAATTGTGTAGAATCCCCTGTCTGCAAACATCTGGAGAGTAAGGAGACCAGTTTCTGGAGATTTAAGGGACCAACGTTGTTCCACTCTTGTCTGATGCAGGATTCTAGCTGCTCAACAGTCCTGGGCCTACGTTGCTGGTTCTTAGGTTTTATAACGGTCCAAATGTTTTCTGTTGGTGAAAGGTCTGGACTGCAAGCAGGCTAGTCCAGCATCTGGACTCTCCCATGAAGCCATGCTGTTATGATGGACGCAGTACGTTTAGCATTGACTTGCTGTAGCGTGCACAGCCTTCCCTGAAAGAGATGTTGTTTGTTTGGGAGTATATGTTGCCCTAAAGCCTCTATGTACTCTTCAGCACTGATGTTCCTTTCCAGATGTGAAAGCTGCCCTCACTACAGCCACTAATGCTCCATCGGAGATGGAGACTTCTGAACTGTCCTTCAAATAATTTGTAATTTTTTGCTGAGGAACATTTTTGCTGAAATTGTTCTACAATTTTTAGATGATTTATCAGAGATTGGTGAACCTCTGCCCATCCTTACACCTCTCTGAAATGCTCCTTTTATACCCAGTCATGTCACTGACCAAATTATCTGTCAAATGCTCCTCCATTTGGTTTTCGATTTACTTTTCCAGCCTTTGGTTGCCCCTGTTCTAATGTTTTTTTTTGAGAATTCTAACTGCCACCAAAGTCAAAATGAACTAATACTTTCCATTAAATGGTAAAATGTCTCAGTTACATCTGATATGCTCCGTATGCTCAACTGGAAATAAAATATGGGTTTATAAGGTTTGCAAATCATTGTTTTCACAGCGTCCCAACCTTTGCTGTTTTTGTTATTTTTACACACATGTAGACCGCTACATCTTAATCAGTTCTCACCTCAATACTGACTCAACAAACACACGCAGGGCTTTTATGTGAATCCAAGCGATGAAGGCCTCACTGAAATTCACCTTCAGCCATCGGACCAGAGGTCCCTAGATTGACACCAAAAGAATTTTATCAGCGTATCGGTTTCTAACAAAGACATGTTGTAACTTCACTTCAAATAAGGGTAGTTACTAAAAGGAAAAAATGGTATTAAGTTGCACCTATAGCTTTGCATTTATCAGCAAGTACAGCAACAGATTTCCTGGAAAGATAATTGCTTGTGATTTAATCCCAGTAACAGCACAGAAATATTACAGGAAGACAGACAACTAGTGTAACACATTGATCAACCACGGCGCTTGTGTGCATGTTTTACTGAACTCAATTAACATCCAATTCACCGACATGGTCACCATTTATGAGACAAATAGCAGTCTTACAAACTGTTTCTTCTTGTCTGTGGACAAACGTGTCATTTCCTCTTTGTCTGCCTTCATCTCCTCTTCGTTGTACTGGAAGTCACGCACCGTAAACCTGAAGAGTACAGAGAGAATATGGAGAACCAGCAATCACAGTGACGTACAAGAAGGCACTCAAGAACCGAGTGCACAGATTTCCCAGATATATTAAAAAATAATAATAATAATCAAATAAAACACGCAAAGTGAAAACCTTCTGGGCTAACTGGAGGGGACTGTCAAGGGCCTGCAAAATTAGGTGTATTATGAAACAGCAGCCTACTTCAGCTCCCATTAATCATGTCAATCCATCCGTCGAGGATGGATTTAATAAAGATACATCAATGTAATTCATAAAAAAAAAATAATTATAAGATATTTAAAGTAAAAATACTCCAAGTCAAATGGTTACAGGTCCAGCAGCAGAAAAATATTTCCCAAAACATTTCCCTGTAATAAACCTGTACTGAGTAATTCACTGAACAGCTTATGTTCAGTTTTAATCACCTACTTGTTTTCTCTGGCCTTGTATTTGAAATCATCCAGTACCTTCCTGAAGAGAGTGATGCTGAACAGACCACTGTCGTTGTCTTCGAACAACAGCCT
>JBAMYA010042968.1:0-13849 GCA_037176975.1 Arrhamphus sclerolepis
AAGGCTATAAATAAAGGTGAACTCATCCGTAAACACTTAGCCAATGATTATTCTGTTTTCATAGCCTGAATTTAACGTTAAAGAGATATTACAGATGCTTGGATAATTAGCGGATCTGAACTGGTTTCTGACTGGTGACTGGCCAACTGGCTACCATGTTTTTAGTTGAAAACACGCGGGCTTGATTATTAAGCCTGTAGCCTATAGAGGAACAACTTAAAAGAACCTTCACGCTGCTGAACAAGAACATTCTCATGAAAAAGACTGTGAATAAAATTTTTAAAAGAAAAAAGCTAGTACAACACACAGCCAGAAGCCTCCCATATTCTCAACTGGTTGTTACATCACTGCTGTTGTCGTCGTAGTTTTTAAAAAGGAGACGGGCCAAGAAAATTACAATCTCTGAATTTCGAACCATTTCTGATAAAAAGTATCAGACAGAAGCAGAACCTTCACCGCTGTGAGCATTCATACTTTGGTGTTACACCACTGTTTGCAAAACCAATAAAGCAAGCCTAAGTCCTGAAACATTGTCCAAGAAAACAGCAATACTTATTGTAAATTTAAATGAATGCACAAAAATGCAGCTTAAATCTTTTATGGGCCACAGTGAAAATTCTCATCCTTATTTCAGACTTACAGTAAGTGTGACCAGCTGTTCCTCTAACAATGCAAGGAAAAAAAACAAAAACAAACTCAAATTATATCTGACCATAAAATAAGTCACTAGCTAGAGGCCAAACTGCACGTACAATAATTAAGCTACATGTTTAAGTTCATTTACAGCTGTGTTTAAAATAACAGGGAGTTAAAAACACAAACAAAAAAATCTGTATGGCTTTTATGCCCAAACATGCAAATACACATTTGCAGTTTTATTCCAAATCAAACCATAAAGAAGTTTTTATTACATTTCTTGATGTAACCGTTTATTTCACAGAAAGTGGACAAAAAGGAGGATTAGGCTGTTCAAAAAAAAAGAAAGAAAAGCAGCACTTACTGGTGTGTTTGGGGTTGTTTTCTTATTGAAACACACATTTCAGGGACATCTGAATGTCCTCACATTCCCTTTTCTTCAATTCAAATAAACAATACAAAGTAACAAATTTGAAACATTTTTTCCACGTGGTTTGATTTGAAATGGAATGTGCAGTGTTCCCGATCCATTTGTGTGTTTTTGGTAAGAGAGAGAGAGAGAAAAAAACCAAAACAAAACAGTTATTGTAAGAATGCAGTGAAGCTGTGAAAAGCGACAGTGATGTGAAACTGAATAAAAAGCCTCTTATGCAGAAAGCTACAGCTCATTAGGCACAACCTGTGTTTCAGATGCATAATGCTCTTAACACATGTCCGGTTTTACTTTTTTTTTCCACTGTAAACCCACATCTCAACATGTATACACGTGTTTTTTTTTATTTTTTTTATTGCTTTTGAACTTTAGTTCTAAACTTTAGCTACCTGGCAGCTTGCAGCTCTCCACCCTCTGTGTCACTGACAAAATGGGTCGACTTTCTCTTGCCAGGCTGGATGCTTGACCTCACGCAGGTGATAGGCTCTAATTGCTGCACAGCTCAACACATAAATTGCTGCACAATAAATGTTTTATTTGCCAGTAGTGCCACCAAATATGATCAACATAGCATGCTCGGCAGTCCTACATGTCATCCCTTTGTGATATTCACACACAGGTTAAATTAATTTCTTTACTGCTCCTATCTCTTGTTTGAAACCATTTCCTCTATTTCCAGAGTCACTAAATTATATAATTCACAATCTGTATTGCAGTTGTAGTAATAAATTAATAAAACTAACATTTTCCTTTCCTTTTCCAGTAAAAATGCTGAGAGCCACTGAAGAGCTTTAATGTACTATGTTCCAAACTAAGAAAAAGAATTTCTGCTCTCTTAGCATGTTTTCTCTTAACTACTGTTCAGCTTTGGTAGGGTGATCAATTATCTGGCCACAATCTTCAAAAGTAAAAAGAAAGAGAAAAAAAGAAAAAAGAAGAAAAAGAGAGAGAAAGCGAGAGTCCAGTTGACTTGACAGGTGTAAGGCTGATGTAGCAAGTCCTCCTCATGTGACCAGAGGAGCTGCAGTCACTAAAGCTGTGGACAAAGAAAATATGAGGGTGTCCTGGAGTGTCTTACATGCCACCAGGTCCTATAAAATTGGGATCTGGGAACTCTGGAGGACAGTTGAACAGTACTGACTACAACATATTCTTTGGAGCATATGCATTTGGTTTGGCAGGTTTTCACTGTCACAAGATGAACATGTCAGTGGTTTTAATGCTGATTGGCTGTAATGCGACGCTGAGAGCTGTAGGGATGTGAATCACCAAATAAAACTATAGTTGGCACGTCGCTGTGTACAGAGTGGATTTAGTCCCTTCCGGTTTTAACTGTAAGTGAGGTATAGTTCATTCTATCTGCTAAAAGGTCAGCTGCTCTGAAGACCGAGGCGGGCCATACCTAGAGGAAGAGGCGCGGAACCAAGAGAGACAAATGTATGGACATGCTCCATTTCACCCAGCTCTACGACTAAGACACAAATACCACTGCACTACAAGAGTGCAACATGAAGCAGAGATGGCTGCCGCTATATCTAATATCAACTCCACATGCGCCTATGCGTGCATGTTCTTTGCCATCTCCAGAGAGTTACAAGGAGATGACCTGCTGTGGAGTCAAGATACCTGTTGGAAAAAAAAAAACAGGCAAGCAAAATATGTGCCAAATGAGCTGACATTTCTGCTCTCGAAACACCAATTTAGTCTGGCAGTATGAAATAAACCCCAACGCACCCTCCCCTCATTCACCAGCTGACCTGTCAACAGACGGCCCCACCTGGCTGACTGCTCCCTTTCTCTTTGCTACTTCCCTGTCCGACATGCTGACAACCAGCTCTGGCTACCAGCACCAGGACACTGCCATTCTTGTCCCCCGTCTGCTCTGACATCCTGCAGCAGCAGCAGATGACCAGATGGGATTCAGAGAAAATATGCAAAAGAGCACTAGATGGAACAGTGAAAAATGATTATGAGGAAAAAAGTCATAGTCCTATACTGAGGGTCTACCATTCATCATAAACGCATGATATTACCTTGATCTTATCCAAGTTATGTTACACAATTCAGATTTTAGGATAGAAATTATATCTGTTCTGCTTTAGGTCATAAGCTCTGTGAAGAATGCAATGCAAAACTCTAGTGGATCCCATTTAGATGCTGGACTTTTGTTTGTATGAATCAAAAGCACCAAATACGACCTTTTACATAACCTTGTTTAGAGTTCCCACAATCACAAAGGCAACTGATACAGACTAAACCCTTTTATTGCCACTATAATATAGATCAAACTGACAATCTATGCCCAGAGCCACTTCCATGAAGGATGTCAATCCTGTTTGTCTTAACAAAGGCAACATATCAAATATCAAAAACAAATTCAATTAACACTACAAAGTAAATAACTGCAGGACAGCTAATGACATACAACAGCCAATTATGGACAGTTGGCATCACTGACTCCACATCCTGCACACAACAGTATTCAGTCAAGAGATTTCTTCTTGCAGTGGAGAAATATGTAAATCCTACCCACAATTATAACTTAATGACTCTCTAACCACTGATAAATCACCATATTGTCATTTTGCCTACGAGTAGTTTAATCAAGATAGTCTAATACACACATCTGAAATTTCAGTTCCCACCTTGAAAGGTGATTGATTTATAGCAGGGAAAAAAAGCAATACCATCAAGCACCCCATCACAATCAGAAAAACACTTGAAGAGGCAGAGCTTCAGCTTACCCACCAACTACTAATGAAAAAACAAAACAGGACTCATGACCTGTCAAAAGACAGTATGAAAATCATTTCCTGAAGTGACTATGTTGTCACTACTTAGAGTCTACTTAAGAGTGCCAGTGGTCCAACAAGGCAAGCACTTTTGTCGAATTAGCTTTAAAGAAGGCGTTTCAAAATCCAGTCCTGCAGGCCAAATCTGGCCCACCACCTCGCTTTATTTGTTACACGAGAAAAACTGGTTTAGTGGTTGAACAATGGAATTGAAACAAAAATGTCCAAGACGAGACTAATAAAGAAGTAAGGTCGATTTAAAGAGAGATGGAAACAAAACCAAGTTTCTGCTGCATGGAAGCAAGTTCATATGATTTCCTTCCTTTCAGACCGTGGCAGAAAACACCTAACACTGCTGCTTCAACGCCATGAACGGAGCTGAGGGTGAACCTTGTCTTCCAAGGAAAAACAAAAACATAAAAAAGCAGTGGCATTCCTGGAGGCTTGAAGACAGATTTGCCTGTCAAGTGTCTGGCATGTCTTCAAAAAACTTTACATCTATTAACATGTAGACTCAAGTATGAAATATAAAGAAACATACAATTAAATAAGTCTTGTAGTTACTATAGAACGGTCCTTTTACACTGACCATAATGCTGACATGACCTAGTAAGAAACAGTCCAACATCGCTTTTTTCAGTGTAACACTCTAGCGCCACCTACTTATCCAAACATAGACACTTCCAGCTTCAGAAATAACAAAATGGAAAATTCCATATGAAGTTAACACTTCAAAACACGGATTCTAAAATCAGTGGGAAACCTGGAAACTTTACTATCATTTTAATACCACAAAACCACATAAATATAATCTATGGTGATTTCAATAGAACTTCAAAACTTTAAATTGTTGTAAACTTTTTAGCCTTCAGAAAGCAAACTTTAAACAAGCCTCACAGCAGACGCTCATGCGGTGCAGACAGCCTTGTCAGTGTTGCTGCTATGAAGCATGGCTTCAATAACCTGTAGACATTTATCAAATTGATGAATTTTCAAGTGTTTTCAAGTGTACCGCAGACTGAATGAAATCAGAAAACACCTACCGAACCAAAGAAATGAAGCAGACATGACAGCGTTAACTTTTCATTTGAGTCCATCAATATGTCTCATTTGTTGTTATTAAATAATTGTATCAGTGTGAGGTTTTATTATTATCTTCAACAAGAGTGTATCTTTTCAATTTGAGAAGAGAATTCTTTATTTTCATGCTCACAAATTGTACTGATATCATTCAAGCTCTGCCCACACATTCAAAAGTATTTACTTGTGTCCAAATTTGCTCTGTTTCACCTCTAAAGTGCATTTTGAGCAGAAACTGAATCTACATTTCTGAGAACAGAAATGGTATTTCTCCGGTCTTAGCTCTGGCCTTTCACATGGTCGTCTTCTACATGCATCTGACCTTTATACTCTTGGATCTTTCTCTGTTGACTTGCAGATTTTGCAATAAATAAATAAATAAATCACATAGTTGTATGTAAGCACACAACAGACTAGTTTGCTACAGACTAAGTAGATTTACTTAATCTGAGGCAAACTGGAATAATAATTGTTACCCAAAAGACCGTACATATGAAGGCACAACTGACTTCAACAGTTATGCTGTCAATACGTAGATGACATTAATAGTGAATCAGAACTATACAAATAAACTGAAATGCACAACATTAAAGGTTGTTACTTTCTGAAGGGAGTGAACCAGTGTGGAGGAGAACAGGGCAAATTAAAACAAGCGCCTCTATATGGAAGCTGTGGGATCCTCATATCTGGCACTCACACATTTCGGGTTGTATCGCAAAGATCTGCGAACTAACAGAGAAAAATGTGTGTTAGTTTCATATTCATGCAGAAGAAAACCAAGTGAAGCAGCTGCTCGTACAAATGTCCTCCTCTCAAACGAAGGAGCGGGACATTTGTACAAGCAGCAGGGAACCGAAGAGCAGAAATACAGTTTGGAGGTGAATCTGAACAGAACAACAGAGGCAGAGATATTCTAAATATGACAGCAGAGTTTTACAAGAGAGAAGTATGATATCAGAACTGAAAACTATAAAATACTTCTCTAAAATAGAAAAGATAAGAGGTGGGTATTGGCAAGGAGTTCACGATACATTTGTCGAAATACAATTATATCACGGTACATCTACAGGAGTGGAGGTTGTATTTATTTTGGCTGATGTTCACAAACCCTTTAAAGCCTTTAATAATAAGTCCGCCTGGTCTTTTTTCTCTCTCTTTTTTTTTTTAAATCAATAAATGTCTCAAAAAATGTTTAGTTTTTGTTTTTTTTTGTGAATTTTTTGTCCCTTTAAATAAATTAAACTTTCAAAATCTCTCAAGAAATTGTCATTTTTACTTGTTATAGATGCTTTATACTGTGTGAAATAAAAACAGATTTGAATTTTCAGGTTTTCTCTTCATAAACACTGTAGGTGAACAGGTCTAAAGGTTTGCCTCAACATGTCCTTCTTCCACTATGTACAGTACAAATAATACTGTTTTGCAAAACAACTACTGACTAAATATATCAATAGATGAACTTTGCCATTTTCTGCCTGTTTCTGCAAACACACAAACAAAAAACACATCAAAATGACACTCAAAACTTCCAGAAAAAGATCCCCACTAATACTATTATTTCCAAAGATGAAACTACTATATACAAAGAAGACACTTCTAAACACCAATAAAACACTGCTAAACACTCACTATTTGCACTCTCTCTCATCTGCTGTCTCCCTCCCTGATCCTCTTTCTCAGCCTGTTGTGCGTCTCAACACAGCACGAGCACCGTTATGTGCAAAGTTGTTTTACCTACATTATATGATTAATGTTAAAACGATTGTCTCTTACCTCCAGTAGCTGGGTCTTGTCATACTCTCTGCGGTGCTGGTAGATACACTGGCTTAACAGGGAGTACAGCCTCTCTAGCTTCTCCACACTGTAGCCCTCACTCTTCTTCACCACCATATCCAGTAGAGCCTATGAAAAATGATGGAAACATTTAACATCCACAATGTCTACATGTACATCAAAGATAATACAAGACAATAATTCTACAGACAGGAAAAGACAGTTGTAAGATGCTGAATGACCCATCTCTCAAACAGAGCACTGTGGTTGCAACTTTTGGAGGTCAGGTGTATTCAAAAGCAATTATCAGAGTGACAGCTAATTAAAACTAATCGTAATTACATCCAAGTTTACATTTCACTGCTACTTTAATTAAAACATTTTGAAGGCCACTTTAATTGACCCGTTCTTTACGTTTCACCCAAGCCAAAATTATTATTTATTTACAAGTCTATTCAAGCCAAAGGCTCATCAGAATGTACAGGCCAAGACTGTGAAAGGTCCAATAATTACTATCATCATCCTTGGCACAGGGCAAACAGAGAAAGCTCAAAAGCCAGGGAACAGTGTGTGTGTGTGTGTGTGTGTGTGTGTGTGTGTGAGAGTGAGAGAGAGAGAAAGAGAGAGAGACACACACACCATGTGGTCAAAACCCAAAGGTAAAAGTTTATCATAATAAAACATGGATGTTTTGCCACTCATCACCAAGCATGTGAGGTGCTTAAAGAGTATAAATGAAAATGAAGTTAAATTATGGTAATCACTGCACTCCATCTGATAATGATTCTTCAATATATTTGTTAAACAAAATTACCTGATAAAGGTTAAAACAAGAATCAACATTATGAGGACTTTAATGGTGACTTATTGCTGGAAATCCCCCTTATAAACAAGTCTTGCTAGGACAATTTTACTTCCCAGCACTAATAGAACTGTAAGAACATGAGGAGGAGGACAAAACAGGGAAGAATGCTGGCATGCTGGACCTCATAAGAAATTCCAGATTATGTTTCCATCACTTCAACACAAGTGGTGATCCTGTCTACTTTGCCTGAAATAACTGGGGGAATCCATGAGGGCGGTGAAGACCAGAAGAGCACTGGTCAACAAAGCTTCAGATGAGCGTGAGTACCACCCCCTACAGCATCGTGCCCTGTGATACCCAAAAGGCCTCCAAACCTTATCTGTGAAGGGAAATTATGTGTTGCAGTAACTTTTGTTATTCAAGTTTCTTCAAAGAGTAATTATAGATGGTTATAGGTGCGGATAGGAATGACCTCCTCTAACGATCTTTGTTGCAGCAGATCTGAAGAAGCCTCTAATTATGGGTCAAAGGAGGGTGGGAGGTCTGTTTGGCTGGGGGCAGGACAGGAAGATGCTGAGCTTGTTTCTTAACTGAACCTATTGAACAAGTTCAGTTCATTTGTTGTGTCCAGACTTGCATCTAGCTGATATTCCTCCTGCTTGAAGCCTCTGACCTTTTCATACCTTTCAATTCAATTTAATGTTATTTTTATAGCAACGATTGACAACAAAGCTGCCTATAGGCACTTCTGAGAAACCCAGAGCATGACCCCCAAACACATGGCAAAGCCTAACAGTGGCAAGAAGAAAAAAAAACCCTCTTGGGAACAAACCTTGAGCAGGACCCGGCTCAACTATAGGGGGGCCCACCTGCCGATAGCCAGCCAGTGGTATACCTGACCACATATCACTTTTTTCCCTGTATACCTCTTTGTTGTTTACAATCTTGACTTTCAGTTCTTTTTGTACTGACCTCAATAAATCTGTCTACATCTCTGAGGGCTCTTTTTTTTTTCTCCTTGTTGACCAATTCTTTCAGATCAGTGGTGATTCAGGGTTTGTACTGGGGAAGCACCTCATTGATCTGGTGGGGGGTGTTGTTGTCCACACAGAAGTTTATATAGTCAATCAAATTTCAATTTCCAACTTCCACTTTTAAAAGTTGCCCACTGTTTTCAAAAACGTGAAATTAAAGTAAAATTAGTGTTAGGCATCCAATTTTCAAAAAAACTCAACTAAACAACTAAACTGTGTTTAAAGGCCATCCTAATAGTGTGTATTACAATGATCCAAATGCAAAACCTGGTACTAACAATAGGTACAACATTCTTTGGAAGCGCATTAAATTTCATAAAAACTTATACATATGGGGTTTCACAAGTTAAAGACATCAATATCTCATGAATCAACTGAAGTAGAAATAAAAAAAAATCTGTTTTGAAAACCAGAAGTGGCTACTGGCTGCAGTTATTCAACTGTGGGTTGCTACTGCCCCAAATCTGCTTAGACAATGATGAGCGCCCACTTGTGCCTTTATTTTTCCAATATGTTTTTAAGATTTGTATTTAGAATAGTAAAAAAAAAAAGAATAAAGGTCAATGGTCAAAAGAGAATGAAGAATGTTTTCCACTTTTGCACCACTGGGAAATAAATCTACATTTTCCACATATTTCTGCTATATTTCCATGTTGAAATTAATACCCTGGAAACTAGACGGTGTAGATCCTTTTCAAACACCCGTGCTTCCATAACTTAATCTGGCAGTAGGAGAGGATTCACTGGTAGTAAGTCTGTGACATAAAAAAATGAAAAAATCCAATAGCCCAATATAATAACTGAGTCCCTTGACAAATGATGTGCCTCCTCTTCTGTATGTAGCCGACACACTCCTGCGCACACACAAAAATACCTAATATTATGAATTTCTGCGACATGATGATTGCCATCCTGGTTACGTACAAAAAGTGCAGTCAGCCATTGCACATTAAGTATATTTTATTGGTGTCTTTTTTTGTGCTTCGGCATCAAGGGACTTCTCAGGTTCCATAATTTCAATCCAGCAAGAGAACTAATAAAAAATGTCCAAATGGAGCACATCACAGTGAGAAGCCAACTTTAACAACTCATGCATAAAAGCTCTAATTAGCATAATTACAACCTATCTCATAAGTATGAGAATGCAGGGGAATTCTCCAGTCTTACCTTTATACAACCACTGCATTTCTTTCCATTTTTATTTTGTCTGGCTTTAAGTGTGTTTCAGTATTTTACAGAGCACTGCTTCTTCTTCATTATACATCTGCTATCCTCAAGCCATTTTCAATGTATCAGAGCAGCTCCTTGCCCCCAATATGTGTATTTGTCTTTTTATTCTCTTCTCGTCCACAACTTTCCTTCCCCCCCATCCCCTCACTTTATTCTGACTTCTAACAAAGCTGATTGCAGCAGTGTACTTCCCACCCTTTGTCAGCTTGATCAGGATGTCACCGTCAGTGTGTGGTAAATGCTGTGAGTGTGTCTTACATGGGCTCAGTGAGTGAGTGAGCTCACAGCACACAAAAGGGCAGTAATCCCTTCTATTAAAGACTAATACTGACATGGGCCATTTAACCTCACCCCCTCTAAACTCTTTGCTCCATCTTCCCCTCCCAATCTTTACTCACATCCTTTACTTTGCTCACATCTTCATCCCCAAGTGTCTTAAACCACAGACAGAGAGTATGGAATGGCTGTTGTTTTAGACTTCAAAGAGCAATAATGGTATATGGAGTTATATTAGTATTACAGCTCCACATATGAAATCATACTTGACAACATTCTGTTCTTTTCTCACATGGCTCAAAAGGTTAACAGCTTTTAGAAAGGTTACATTTTGCTTTTCATACATTTGGGCATAAAATGTCATGGATAAACTAATCCTACCCTTTTTTTTTTTTTTAAAGCAACATTGGCTGCATCTGGCTCTGTTTCATTCAGTCATCAATCTGTCCGTGAATCTTCCTCATGGCTTCATTCCGACCTGATCACAGCTATGACATACAGCTACAGAGTGTGATATTTGTGTGAGACTGGACAAGTAAGTCAAGTGTTATACTTCTGAGAACTTAACAGTAACAGCACAGATGTCTAGGTCAGAAAAAAAAAAGTATTCATTTTCATTCATTTTCTTCTAAAGACAGATCAAACAAACAGGCATGATGCAATGGGTTAAAGAACATAGCAGGGGACGGGGACAGTTGAAAATGTCAATTTACAGAAAAAGCAGGTGCAGCTAAAACACTTCTCATTCATTTAGCTCCTGTGTTGGTACGTTGTGCTGCAGCTAATCATCGTTGGTAAAAGTATAAACAAGCTATTAAAGATTTTAGAATGTTTTTAAATGCTATTATGTATTCACAACAGGATGATGGATTCCTATGTAGTTGACCATGTGTCAAATTATCATGAATGTGACTCCAGCTGTTCAGATTTGTTGCACGTTGAATGTGATGTGTGAATGTTACATGGCCCAACCAAGTTAGATTGATGGCATGTGTTACAAAAAAACAACCAGGTTTCTTGTTCAAACATGACACAATTACTTGTGGTTGTCACAAGTTAATTGAAACGCAGTGCACGTTTGAAAGAAGTGATGACAATGATACATATTAGAGCATCGATTGCAACACCAACTAACAGTCATAAGTGCAGGCTGTAGCTGACTGTGAAGTAGCGATAGCAATGCGGAACTCACAAAATAGCTCATTTTTATGAACAAAAATAGCAGAAAATGGTCTAAGTGGGAAAGTTAAGTGAAATTGAACTTTGACACACTTTATTGACGTTTTTTCCAGTTTGCAACCCGCAAAATCTAATTTAAATGAGTAAAAGAGCATGGAAGTCCCAGGAAACTAAATACCAGCCACTGATTTCTCAACAGATGTTTGTTTTTATTTTTTTGTATCTTTTTTGTTCTCTTGTAATTTGATCATAGAAATGCAAAAGTCAATTTCTTTTTTGTTTATAGTCCTTTCAAACATAGTTATGTGGAGTTATGTGGTCATCTCACAGTCAACTCTGGTTATAGTGAGCCTCTGCATTATTTGTTTTTATGCTTTTTGGACTCTGGTATATTTCTTCAAGTTTCCAGTTTCAGGATGAATGTTTTTGGAATTTAAAGCTATGAAAAATCTTTCAAATCCATTTTTATGCATCTGATAGGTCCATCCAAGTCCATCCAATTTTTTTCTCAGTTGCATTTATATAGTTGGTGAAAATGAGTAAAATATGATTTCATAAGATTGCCTACGTTGTGCTGGAAAAAAAAATAATAATAATTTGCGTGACTGATGCATCACACTAAGATCTATGAAAATATCTCTTAGTGCTCTAACTGTAACAAGAAGTCCAATTATTTCAACTGAATATACAATTTTCACAGTATTTTGGTCATTTCTAGTGCTCATACTTTAACAGACAGCTGACTGATGAGGCATCCACTCTGAACAAGTGTACATGAAAATTTTGGATGAACTCCACTGCGCCTCCTTCTGGTCAAGGCAGCATGATTTTGGTAACATTACATGGCATGTACTTCCAATCAACCTCAGATTCACAAAGAATATACTCATAGCGGTCCTTAAACCATATGAAATTCCTTGTGTGGACATCAAGCAGCACCTGCATTATTTGTCATGAAACAGGAAGTGGATGGTTTTGTCACATGCAAAAGGAAAAAAAGAAATATATTAAATACAAATCATCAGTTTGTTTTAGGGAGAGAAAGCCAAAGAATGAAATCCCTTTCACCAACAACAAAAATTTAATTCACTCCAGCATATTCTGTAACAATTGTAGCCCCACTTGTTGGCAACAGGAAATGTAATTTTTTTGTATTATGCATTCTTGCTCTGAGTAGGTTTAGCAGATGTAACTCAAACTTGGTCAAGAAGTAGCCAAGATGCTGGTAATGACCTCTAGCAAAACTAATTTTCTATCAAAGGGCATTGCCATTAGACCACTGCGAATATTTATGTCCTGATAACAGAAAAGTTGTTCTAACTTTCGCAACTGTTGTGTGATTGTTCCCAACATCCACACATGCAGATGACACGGTTAGATGGGGACAAATGGTTCCCTTTGGAGACCCCTGAAGGGAACAACCAAAAGGAAAAGAAGACTCTTGACCAATTGTTGTTATCTTGCAGTGTCAGCTTGGTTTCATGATGTTTAAATGTGAACAGCATGGTGAAGATGACTGTTTACTTACAAACCATCATTTAGTGGTCAATTCAAGGATCAGAGATGTGATTTCTTTTGTGGTGAATCACCTTATTAGAGAACAGCATGGTATGAAATAAATAATGACACACTGAACAGCTGGACATGTGCATGTAAAAGTTTAAATGGCAAACTAAATTTACCTGTAAAGGATATGTTGTAGTTAAAGTGCTTTCTGAAATTTCATCCAAAAGCCAGATAAACATTCCACAAGTTATATAACAAGGCTCTATACAGTCTCAGTCTTGTGTTATTGGCCATGCAATGAAAGACGTTCTACTCCACAGCTGCGGAGCAAGTGTCAATTGTCAATAAATAAATATCCAATCCATTGTTTAGTCATCTGGGCAGGAGAGGTATAGAGAGACAACTATGGACCGGGGATGGGTGTGAAGGTCCGTTCAACACTGCTTGCAGCGTTTTGTTTTTGTTTTTTTTTGTTTGTTTTTTTTCTTCCTGGGTATGGGCTTGTGAGTGTGCAAGAGGGGAAACACTGAAAAATAAAAAGATTTAGCAGGCAGAA
Source organism: Arrhamphus sclerolepis (assembly GCA_037176975.1). Lineage (NCBI taxonomy): Eukaryota > Metazoa > Chordata > Actinopteri > Beloniformes > Hemiramphidae > Arrhamphus > Arrhamphus sclerolepis. Next base: position 13,301 of record JBAMYA010042968.1, read on the forward strand.
TGGGGTTTGAAACCCAACTGTCTCTGTCACGAGAGACATTATTAAGCCTTCAATATCTGGCTCTAATGGAAGAATTCACCCCCTTTATTCCATCTTCACTTTTTTTTTTTGGTCTGAAGCACTAGCAATTGAATAAATTATGTATGTTTTTTGTTTGTTTTTGTTATTTTTAAACATACTATGACAATGCATGCCTTCTTTTAAAGACAAGTCTGGGTGTGGTACTACTGGCTAGTGATATGCTGACAGTGACAAATGATGTGTTTTACAGTGCACTTGTCCACACATGTGAATCAATATTGACAGTGTTCGAAGATTCAGGGACAGTTGTAATGAGTCATATTTCACTGTGGTCTCACCTCATTAAAAAATGAAACAGTGCATGCTTGCCCCACACCACATAAAAAGGTATTTCTTCATGACCACTATACAATATAATTTGTCATTTTATCAGTCAATCCACTGATAATGTAATTTAACTATATTTTTTTATTACTGATTTATTACTCATCACTAAAATATGTGGCCTGATTTGAGTAAATCAACACA
>JBAMYA010042969.1:0-13848 GCA_037176975.1 Arrhamphus sclerolepis
TAACTGAGGTGGAGAGCAGCTGCTTTAAGGTGGAATAACTGAGGTGGAGAACAGCTGCTTTAAGGTGGAATAACTGGAGTGGAGAACAGCTGCTTTAAGGTGGAATAACTGAGGTGGAGAGCAGCTGCTTTAAGGTGGAATAAAACATTGAAATTGTATTACATTCTTGATTGTACGATAAAAGTCTTGGTTGTTGGAAAAAAGTTTAGATCTTGAAAATTTACGACAAAATTTATTTATTTATTTTTACAGAAAAACCTAGTTGTTTTTTTTTAATGAATAATTTTAGAAGAAAAAAATGCTTTCAGTGCAAAAGCCTCAATTTTATGATAAAAGTTGTGATTTTTGTGAAATTTGAGATTTTATTACCCAAAATTAGAATTTTACCGCTGTCTTTCTTTGTTGTAACAACCATGTCAAGGAACTAGCATAACTGGCCATGGTGATGACGTGGCCATTTAATGGTAACTATGGTGATGATGTGGTCATTTTATGGTAACTATGGTGATGATGTGGTCCTTTAATTTAATCTACATGACTCAAATAAACAAATGATTTTCTTCTTGCACACATTATCTACTTAAACCCTAAAGATTATTCCCTATCAGCTCTGAACCCCTCCGATGAACTTCAGTTCAAAAAGAAATATCCTCTGGTTGTAGTTGTCATTATGTCACGTGACTGACAGTAACCCCTCTGATTGGTCCATGACGGTGACCAATAACAGCAGAGTGTAGTAGAAGGGGGAGATCAAACGGGGTGCTCACAGGTGCACACAGGAAATAGAGGATTTAGGGTACTTGGAAAGTAAAATCCCTCCACTGTGGTGCTCGATGGGTTTGAAAACGCCATCTTAGTTTTGTTCAGGCTGCTCAGCGTTTGTTTGATTTAGATCAGCTGGCTGTTTACTCCCAAACAGCAGATGAATTTAAGGTCTGCTACCTGACATGGTGAAGCTTTCAGAGTCAACAAGGGAGCGGGCTTATTTTATTTTTTTTCTCTTGGCGTCGTAATTTCATGGAGTGTTTCATTTGTTCGTGATTTGTGTTTTTGACTCGAAACTGTGACCACCACCACGCTTTAGCCCGCCGTCAGAGGAACATTCCCGCTCCAGCAGTCAGATCTGATGGACTCTGAAGTCATCTTCTGAGCATGTGTTTTCCCCAGACGATGATGTCTTCGTCCAAACCGCCCCGCCTCTGCCTCACCCCCGCCCCGCTCGCCTCTGCTGCTAATCGTGCCGCTCGCACCTGTTCACGGCTCCATTTATGCTCCTTTTATCTGCAGCTTGAACAATCTGTCCAAGCCTGCAAGCCCACAATGCACCTGGGAAGCCTGGGTATTGTTACCTTGGAGACAGAGACAACAGAAGGCCAATAATAAAGAGGGAGAGGATGGATGAGTGGAAAGGGGGGTACAGATGAATGTGTTTACGGGGGGTGTTTGTCCCACAGTTCAGGTCGTTCTCTGATTACACGCTGATAAGGGTTAATGGTGGTTGGTAATAATAACATTAATGTCTCTCCGTCTGTCCTGGTCATGTGTCTCCATGAACCTGATGGGGGGACAGAAAAGCCTCCATCATTTCATTTTTCCCTCTGCAGACTGTTTGAGGCTCTCCTGGGATCAGAGATCTGAACCTGGCCATTATCAGCCATCTGATGGTACAAACTTACTGGAGGATCTGGGTTATTATGGGATTCTTTTCTTCCAAGGAAACGTGTGCAGATAGAAGAAAGCCTTCCCGTGCACTGCACGTGCACACGTTCAAACAGATGGCTGCACTGCAACAGATGAACAGAAACAGGAAAGCTGTGAACGAGTGTCCACAGGGGCACGAAAAGTGAGATTTAGACCTCTGGGCCACCTGCTGATGGTCGTATATATTTTTTATAAGATCATTGTGACTTCGACTAGAAAAAAATAGAAAGTGTCTGAGAAAATGTTGAAGAGGCTCCAGTGGGACAGTGATTCAGTTTTACATCAAAAACTTCACTGTAAAACCTCTAGAAATAATAATAAATAACAATATTCCAAAACCTAGTCAAGCTTTTTTATATTAAGAAAAAAAAAAATCCGCCAATGAGGAAACAATAAAATTTACTCAGTTAGAAGACTTAAAATTAAATGTATTTTGTGCTTGACGAGATTCTTTTTGAATTTAGACAAAAACAAGACGGATTTTCAAGGCTTTTTGTCTTAAATGCCCTTTTTGTGCTGCAGTATAAGTGACAAGGAGACTGCCAAGCGAGTTCACAGCGACCAATCTGCATCAATTTTAAACAGTTTTACACCCAAAAGTCACATTTCTGCAAACGCTGCAGTTTTATCACAAAATGAAAATGCACACTTACAAAAGTCATGATTTTTTTCCAAAAAAAGTTCCAACTTTCTGTCAAAAAATTGAGTTTTTAATCAACTTTAGTTTGAATAAACAAAAATGCAACAACTGTGCTGAGTTAACAGCTGTTTCTGATGTCCAACTGAAATTTTAGACCAAAATTATAAACACAAATTAACAAGTAACAGCTGAGATTTTCTGAAACAAAATGAACTTTTTATTATTGCAAAAACTTGCCATATTGTGCAATTTACCATTTAACAAGGAGAACAGATGAATTAAGGGCAAAAGAACTCCAAGTGTCCTTCAGAATCTACACTTTTAAATCAGCAGTATTTAATTCTTTATTAGTGGAATAAGAAGAAATGTGTTTATCATCTCTTTTTGTTCATAATTATTGTGACACGTTGCTAATAATCATGTCCTTTCAAAAACGTACATAGTTTTCTCAGTATCCTGCAGGGAGACGTTGTATTCAGATCAGCTGCTTACATCCGTATCGTATATCGTTGCTCCGACATCGTACATACAACTTAATTTGTGCGTTTTGGGTAAACGGATGAACTTTCAGCCGCGGCTGAGATTGTGAGCCAACGCTTGGGACCGCCCTGAGGGGATGGATCAGTAAGAACCCTGCCAGGAAGATTTTGTAAAAGTCTAACTTTGCGACTTTTATCATAATATTGTGAAATTTCACAATATCACATCTTTTCTTCATAAAAAGTGATGTTTTTTTTTGTCATAAAATCTTATATTTTACAAGAGTAACAAGTTGTATCATAAAATTGAGACTTTTGTACTAAAATATTTTTTTCTTATAAAATTACAAATGAAAAAAGTAACTTTTGTTGTAAAATTTTGAAAGATCGACATGAACAACCAAGACTTTTTATCGTATTATCACAAATGCCACAAAATTGTGACTTTTTCACTTAAAAATTCTTTTGTTAGGAAAAACTACTTTTTGCAACATTTTGACAAATATTGTCAAAATGTCCAATTTTTTGTCCAACTTTTCAACTGAAGGTCCTAAAATCACAAATTTTTGTTCTACAAAGAGGAAACCACTGAAAATGGAAATAACCTTTAGATATAAAAAAAAAAGCTTAAATTCTTCACAGGAGTGAAAGGAGAGGTTTGCGAAGGTCTAATTGTTTTCTTCGTGTCAGCAGGGAGGGAGCTGCCTCCCATCTGCAGCGACGTTCGCCAGAAGCAGCGACTCTCCATCGACACTCTTCCTCCAGAAGTCAAAGCTCCATTCCCTTCTGACCCCGTCATCCCTCTTCGTACCAAGACCACGAAGGAGTTTCAGTGAGTCTCCAGTCCGGTTCCAGGGAACCACTGACACAAACCATTAAAGCAGCCATCAATCTGTCCGCTGGAACATCGAGAAAACATCCAAAACTGTGGCTGGGGGTTTATCTTTTTAAATACGTGACGTTCGTGTTTGTGTTACCAGGGAGGACGTTGAACGTGCCGTCCAATCAGGTGACTGGAGGGAGGTCAGAGAGTTTTACCTGACCACCTTTGACTCCTTCATAGAAATCAACGCCGCCTTCAAGGTAAGACCAAGAGCTCAGCAACTGCTTGACTCTGGGAAAGGACTTTCATCTCATGTTCGTCTCATGATCTCCACCTCTGTTTCCCAGCGAGAGGCAAATGGATTGTTTAACACAACGGAGGACTCGGGAGTCAACGCCAAGTTCGTCAGCGTTGTTTACGACGCACTGCTCAGCACGGTAATAGAAACCAAACTCACGACACACACTTATGAGTTCTGGAACAATGAAGGTGTTCGACTTGTGTCGTCCAGCTGTTGACGACATTCGAATCAACTGCTAGACCATGATCAGAGGATAGAGGCATCGTAAATATAGTTTTGCTTTTGTGTGTTTATATTCAATAACATATTTGCTGACAATCAGAATCATGACCAGAGCTGAAACGAGGATCTGCTGTCGCTCAATCGCCAACTGTGGCTGGATTGTGGCTACTCTGGCAGATCACGGGCCTCTGGTAGTTTTGGGTTGGTTTGCTAGCCGGGGCAACAGGGTCACCCACATAAACAAGAGTTCTGTAGTTGCAAAAAGAACAAAACAAAAAAGAAACTAAAACTAAACACAGATGCATGGATTTATTAAACTAGACTGTTATCCAACCGCTGACTGGCTGTTACATTACTTCAGCATTCATACCTGCCAGTTCAATTCATCACTGAAGAGCTGAATAAAATAAAATCTCCAGTGAAACTTTCATTTGAGCTACTGTGAGATTTCAGGGTTGATGCTAAGACACGCAAAAGCTGTAGGACAGATCTTAAATAAGGCACACCTTCAATGAAAGGGAGGAGTGGATTAGACTCTGAACCCGAACAAAGGTCTAAAGACGTGATTGAAAAGAGCACTGGGGTGAATCTGTGGGGTACTTTGACTAAAAGTATTTCATGTAGACTTAAATGATTTCTATGAACTTAAAAAAGAGGAAGAGGTCATTATGTACATTCCCCAAAAACTGTCATTATATTTATTTCTTCTTTTTTTTTTTTTTTTTTTCTTCTTTTCTTTTCTTTTTTTTTTTTAATACCCCCCAAGCTTTTATCTCAAAAGAAAATATTAAAGACTGTGCTACAGCGCAGCAATGACAGTTATTATAAATATTTGTCAATATCCTATATAATTAATACACATGATGTTCACTATGAGTGTACTGGAAAATTATAACTATATAATAAACTATGAATTTTTTTAAAAAATTTTTTTATTTCTTCTTCTTGATTCACTGGCGTTCAGAAACGTTGGTTCAACTGTTTTTGGTGTTTTCATTGTTTTCAGCCGCAGGACATCCAGAAGTCAGTGCTGAAAGGGATCATCAACAGCCTGCTGCGGGAGTGGAAAGGGTGACGGGACCTTTGTGACTATATTTGAATAAAATTGAGCAGCTCAAGAAGAGAGTTATCTTAAATCCTTTAAGTTACCCATGTTTGTTTGCTCTGTGAATCTCCTAAATCTGTTTAATTTAGCGTTCTGAACTGGCTCGACAGCATTTGTTTGAGGGATCTCGCTCAGCTTCTGAGTTTGTTTTGTTTTTTGTTTTTTTAGGCCTCGGACGAAAGACGACCTGCGAGCATATTTTATTCTCATTCAGGTGAGGTCATCTCCTCCCCCTTCCTCCTCCTCAGTAACCAACCCCCCAGTGACTAAATAATTCTACAGCAAAGATCTAAATATTTTCATTTAACTTGGACTTAAAAATGTGAATAAATTCAGTGCTTCAGGGCTGGACGTCAAAATCATTCACAGCCCTTTCACACTTGTAGAGTACCTTGTTCTCTGCTGTTACAAATACTAAATATACAAAAGTTAGTGATTTTGTTTTGTCATCATTTTATGAAACTCAATATTTTCAGAAAAAAAAATTGTAGTAATAAATTAAAAAGTTGTTTTAAACAACAAAACAAACAACAAAAATTATGCAGTTCAATAAACAAATATACATATTTTTTTATATTTTGTTAATAAAAGTAAAAAAGTCAATTATAAAAATTGCTATTTCAAGGCAATTATTATTATTTTTTATGACAGAGTTTGATAATTTAACCACAAAAAGTGTCAAGACAAGTTCAATGAAAAAACAGCAAATTGTGGCAACTAGAGAAGAAAAGGCTCCATTTTTACAACAAAAACCCTCCTGCCATCTTCCCAAAAACGTTATGCTAAATCTACAGCTCTTTTTATTCTTATTACTATACTGGGAACTCTGGAGGTCCCAGTAATGCTCCAGTAATGTTCCAGTGACATTGTGGTAACATTCCAGTGATGTTCTAGTAATGCTCCTGAAACGTGGTGGTGACAGTCGTTCAGTCTCAGAGGTTCCTCTTCTCCGTTGAGGAGCAGCGCTCGCTAATAGATGGCTGCAGCTCATTTCCAGCTGTGCGTCAGACGTCCACGCTTCCTGACAGCTGCTGAGGCGTCTGGCTCCAGCAGACAACGGATCTCAAGCCTCTGAAGTTTGTGGAACTGACGCCGATCCAGAAGTGTCCACATGATCCGTCCTGGTCCTGGTCCTGCAGATCAGATTAAACTTTCCTTCCCTCAGAACTGGGATATTTTCATTTTTTTCCCCTATTCTCATTGGTGTTCTCTGGTCCTGTCAGTCACTTCGGTCTTTCTCCATTTGCGGTTTCCGTTCTTTGATCCAGTTTGAGCCTCTTTCGTCTCCCTGTCCGTCAGCGCAGTCTAAGAGTCTTATATGGTTTTGGGAATAAAATCAGATAAAGTAAGGAGTCTACAGTAGCTGCAGTGTGGTTTAGTACAAACACACACACACGTATACACACTCTGGGTGAAGTCATGCTGGTGGAGGACGGCTGGTTTCCTGTCTGATGACGACTCTCCCTCCTTTATGGCTTTTTCCTTCTTTCCTGCTCTGCATGTTGAAGCCGGACTGAAGCTTCAGGGATTCTCTCACTTGTGTAATTCCTTTTTAAAAAATGACTTTTTCTTGCAGCCGAGCGAGTGAAAGCGAGTGACGCTTGAGGAGAAACAAAGGAACCACAAACATTTAAACCGAGCTTCAGCTTTAGACAGATTCATCTTTGATGAGAAAATGAGCAGCTGCCGTTTGTCATCTGTCTCTTAAACGTAGAAACTGAAATGTTTGAGCATGTGCCTCTGATTTATTTGAATTACTGCTGTTGTTACTGTCATTTCCTTCACTTATCATACACTTTATTAGCAAAAGTCTTCTACCACCTGCTTGACTCTCATCTGAACTTCAGTTCATCCCGTTCTTCATCTATAGGGTTCAGTATGACATGGCTCCACCCTTTGCAGCTATAACAGCTTCAACTCTTCTGGGAAGTCTGTCCACAAGCTTTAGGAGTGTGTTTATGGAAACTCTCTCATCCAGGTCTTTATGGACCTGCTTTGTGTACTGGTGCACATTCATGTTGGACGAGGAAGGGACCATCTCCAAACTGTTCCCACAAAGTTGGGAGCATGGAATTGTCCAGAATCTCTTGATATGCTGAAGCCTTCAGAGTTCCTTCACTGGAACTAAGGGGCCAAGACCAGCTCCTGAAGAACAACCCCACACCACCCCCCCTCCACCAAACTTTACACTTGGCACAATACAGTACCGTTGTCCTGGCAACCACCAAACTCGAACTGGTCCATCAGATTGCCAGATGGAGAAGCTCGATTCATCACTCCAGAGAAGGTGTCTCCACTGATCTAGAGTCCAGTGGTGGCTGCTTTACACCACTGCATCCAGTCCGTTCCATGAAGCTCTATAAGCACTGTTCTTGAGCTAATCTGAAGGCCACATGAAGTTTGGAGGTCTGTAGTTGACTCTGTAGAAAGTTGATGACCTCTGTGCTCTATGACCTCATCATCCTCTGACCCTGCTCCATCAGTCTACGTGTCCTACCACTTGGTGGCTGAGTTGCTGTCGTTCCCAGTCGCCTCCACTTTGTTCTGATCCCACTGACAGTTGACTGGAATATTCAGGAGCGAGGAAACTTCACCACTGGACTTGTTGCACAGGTGGCCTCCTATCACAGCACCACGCTGGAGATCACTGAGCTCCTGAGAGAGACCCGTTCTTTCAGAGATGTTTGTAGAAGCAGTCTGCATGCCTGGATGCTGCATTTATACACCTGTGGACATGGAAGTGACTGGAACACCTGATTTACTTCATCTGGAAGAGTGAGAGAGTACTTTTGGCAGCATAGTGTAGTTACTAGCAGTTAGCTGATCAACATAACAAATGCTCCTCTTCCTGGATATTTCAGCAGCAGTATTTTTGTTTTTGTTTTTCTGGTTACAATGACACAATCGAGCAGAAGTAACACCGTACAACTCGTACACCTTCTCCAGTGGGCATCCCTGCAACACGTATGCAAATCCAGACCTTCAGAGTCCAAGCTGTTGATGGAGTTTCTGAAATGTCATCCAACAATAGTGACTGAAAATCAGTTATGAGCTGTGACTCCATTTCCAACAGTCACTTTTACAGTAACACAGAAAAGAGGGAAGATTGTCCAGCAGTCTCAGACTACAGCATCATAACTAAAGGGATGTTTTGGGACATCTAAGTCGGTCCTATAAGCCTTATCATAAATTTTTTTTTAAATGAATGTGTTTGTGTATAAACCAATCACAAAGCCATTCATATTCGGTTGCTGCATTGACGAGCATCGTACATATAATTGATGGTAAATTATGACCCAGTGTGTTAAATTTAGTTTTTACGTGCACTAAAGGGTTTGTATTGGTTCTTCCTCAGACAGCACAGACGAAGAGTGTTTCCGCTTCTCAGACTGCGCCAGCTGCACCGCCAACACACGAGACTGCCAGTGGTGTGAGGACAGGAAGTGCATCTCTGCTTCAAGTAACTGCACCGTGGTGAGTCCCAACTGGCAGGAAAAACCATTAGAGATGGTAAATTAACACTTCCATTCCTCCCCCCAGGGTGAGCGCTTTAACACAATGGGAATCATTTATGGATGATTGTGGTCACCTGAGAACCTTCTCACAACAACAGATTAAAAAGGGTTGGGACAGTATGTGTAATTAATAGATTTGCTTGGACTTTCAGGTTATTTCTTGTCAAGTGGAAAGTAATTCCTTCTCAGAATACTTTAAAGGTGTTGATACCACAAAATTAAGTATTTCAGGAATTTCTTTTCCTGCAATCATCTTCTGAGGTGTTGAGCTTTAAACACTTATCTTTGTCTAGATCAAATTTAAAGCAACACCACATCAGACTGTGCTCTTTAGCACCCACTCTGGTTGAGAAGTGCAATTGTCTGTTACCACTGTGGTGAGCATGACAGCCTGTCTTTGTCTCTACGCTCTCTGTCAGCTAACCAACCAACAGGAACCATGAAATAACGTAAATATTTGTGTGTTTACACTGTTGACTATAAACAACTATGGACCGTCTATCAGGTCATCTGGTCCATAGATTTCTACTTAAAACCTTTGAAGCCCATTTTTCCTCAACCTGTGCGGCTCCATGTTGCAAAGAGGCGGGACAAAGCATGTCAAAGCATGGCTAGTCATCAGTCAAGCACATCAAATTACCTCCAGGCATCTGATTGGTCAGCTTCATTCCTAAATATAAATTTATCTGATGTCTGATATAAATAACTTCAGCCGCTGTATAGCTGCCATGGATGTAAAACTATAGAGACTATAGAGAGGCTGTAAAATATGTTAATAAGTCTGCTGCAAAGTTGGTACTTTTAACATGGGGTTCAGTGAGGATTTGCTTTGTTTTGGAGCCAGCACCTAGTGGTTAGTGGAGGAACTGCAACAAAACGTACTTCCTGGATGAGCTTCAACCCTGAAGTGGGATGGTTGCTGATTGGAAGAAACTTGTCAAACATGCATTTTTTTGACCACCTGACAAGAGCTGATTGGTTGTAGCTCGTTTGGAAACAATCGCAACACCCAACTAGAGTAACAATAGCATGCTAGCTATTGAAGCCAGCTACATTACCTCATCTCTCAGCTTCTGTTACAAAATACACTATGAACCAGTGAGCAAACACAGAACTTTAGTGACACACCCAATGTCAACCAAACTCAAACACACGAGGCGGCTAGGACACCATCTGAGCAGCAGCTCTGCGTCTCTCAGCTCACACCAGTGAGTGAACCATCATGGACGACTCTGAACATCCTCAACACAACGCAGTGATTCAGCAGCTGAGACTTCAGTCAAGAGATCCCTCCTATACACAGCCATAACCATCAAGAATTCAACCTTTGAAGAGACTCAAATCATGAGAAATGCTTATTATTATACTTATTATTATTTGAATTCACCTTCGGGGATCAATACCTTCAGGGTGTTCAAGTGTTCAAGTTAAATTTTGTTGCTTTAAATTATTTTCAATGCTTTTTCAACAGTAATTCTTATTTATTTTCTTCCAACTCTTGTATGTGTGGCTTTGGTTTTCTGTCTGTGTGTGTGTGTGTGTGTTTGTGTGTGTGTGTGTGTGTGTGTGTAGCTGACTCTGGAGCTGGCCCAGCAGCATGGCGGCGCTCTGTCTCTGTCTCCTCCTCCATCCATGTTGTCCGAACATCAGCTGAACTTGTGGAAGCACGGCGGCCGCAGGAAGGGACATGTGTGTATAAACGTTTAACTCTTCCTGCTAGGATGCAGGTCGGGCAGGAAACAGAGATGAGGGATGCTCGTTAAGTTACGCTGAAATCAGGCATGCGGACAATAATCAAAAGCTTTTCAGAGATTTAGCAGGAAATAGAAAACATTGTTAGAGCTCTGAAATCACCATCTTTGGTCTGAGCTGCCAAAATTAATCACAGTTGTGTCTTTGTTACATCTGTGAGGCATAAAATGGAATTATACAAGCAGCACTTCATGTAAACGTGTCTAAAAAAGCCACGTCACTCTTAACAAAAGTGCTACAAACCTTCGTTAAAATGAGTTTTTATTGCAACGCTATCCAAGAAAGGAGTTATAGCCACGGAAATAGTTGGTTCACAAAAGACAAACTCAAAAACTGAAGATCATAAATGCCAAAAAAGCCAAATAGCTGCTTTGATCAGGAGAATAACGATTATAAGATGAGGTCGGTGAAAATGCAGGCAGGAGCTGAACTCACCTGAAACTAAAGAAAAACAACGTCTGATTTTGAGGCTTTATTTTAACATAGTGAGTAGACCTTTTATTTATTTATTTATTTATTTATTTATTTTTTAAAATTAAAGCTGCATAGATGTTCTGCAACATCTGATGCTGCAAACTTTGGCTTGTTCAATGAGCTCCACACAGCTTACAGAGTAAACACTCCAATAAAAACTCCGTCTAGGTGTAACGTGACCTTCGTATTGATCCCTTTTCACTCTGCATGCTTCGTTTGACTTTTTCATCAACCACACCCATCAAACTTTAATTCATTTTCGTTGTTGCCCATTGTATTGATTACTCCGGTTTATTGTATTTACTCGGTGAAAACTTTTAACTGAACTGATGTTTTTCCTCATATTTTTGGTTTACATGTGTGTGTGTGTGTGTGTGTGTGTGTGTGTGTGTGCGCAGTCGGTGAGAGACCCGTCCAGGTGCAAGCGCAGGGAGGAGCAGGAGTGCTTCAGACTGGCCAACTGCAGGAGCTGCTCCCTGAACATCAACTGTCAGTGGGAGCTGCAGCAGCAGGAGTGTCAGGCGCTGCCTGGTGAGCACGCACACAAAACACGACATGAAGGCTTATTATATTTTATTATTGTTGTCTTTGTGAATAAATGCACTCATGTGTGCACAGGTCAGTACTTCAGAAACACTCTGCAATGTGGCTGCTGAAAGAAGTAGGCCAATTAGTTTCAGTTTATCTGGTATTTTTCTATTATTTGTATCCTGGGCAAACTAAGTTCTGCTGTGCAGCTCTTGGCTGAAGCTGCGTTCAGTTTTGCTTTGTTGCTAGCAGGGCTACAGGCGAAGAAGACGACTGTAGCACTGATGCAGTATCGTGCTGAGCCGTGTTGAGAGGCCTCGCTCTCGGTGGATTTTTCTCTGTAAACTTCTGTGTGTTCCTTTTTCTCAGATGCACATCAAGGCCCCGCAGACTCGTATTTGAACTGTTGAACTGTGATAAGAGGGTCTGGAAATATTCAACCGGACTCCAAATTTAAGCAAAAAGGAAAAAAAAGAAGAGGTTTTGTTTATTTTTATTTTAAAGTCCAAACTGCACGACTGGTAAAACATGTCAGATTTATGACTTAATCTAACAGAAATATATGAAATGAGTCGGACATATTTAACAATGTGATGAAAGCGTCAACTCTCAGACTTTCTGTGTAAGGAAATGTGGTCCAGTTCTTCAGTGGGAGAACTTTTAATTCCCCTGTTCTTAAATGTTAAATGTTGACTTAAATGCTTTGTCTAGACCCACGTTAGGTGAATCTATCCAGCTGTGTTTTGTCCAGTTGTTGGATTCCGTTTGCTCTGAGCCTCTGAATACGTCGTCCTCCTCGTTGCTCTGATTGGTTGTAGCTCGAACCAACTGTGTGCGGTTTGAGAAGTTGGTCCCACCTCCGGGATGAGGAGGTCCTACGCCTCGTTTTCAGACCCTACGTCTGTCCAGATGTGGCTCCGATCCACCAGCCTCCATACGTTCCAGAACAAACGGTGAAACTACTTTTAGAAATGTAGACTGATTTTCCGTTCATGCTTCGTCCAGCAAACAGTTTATTCAATGGTTCATTTGTAGGTAGTGAGCTCTATCGTTTCCTTGAATTTACGACTGGTTTCTTCTTTATTTTGATGAAAGCTCTCAGTGGAAGTCAGTATGCTGGCTCCAGCTCCTGCGTTTGTGGATCTGTTGAGGGCCAAACATCCTGTTGCTTCTCCTGCAGCCGCTTGTGTAAACAGGAATTAGCCAATAGCCATTTAGGCCGAAGCCTTTCAGCGGGTCACAAATGAAACTAATCCTTTTGCATGTGGATGTCCATTAGCGTGACCAGGCGGGAAACTAAACGCTGGTGTCTTCTGTAATTTCACATGGAAATGCACCGCGTCATCGCAGCAGCTGTGGCCTTTTCGTCAGACTCTCCGTTATGAATAATTATTGTAAATGGACTGACATTTTTATCACTGTTTTTTTCCAAAATAACAATGACCATATCTGTTTATTTTTATGTGTCTCCTTTTTTAAGCCACTGATGTGTCTCTCTCATTCTGTTTTAGTGAAAGAAAAAACAAAAATCAAAGGAAAATAAAAAATAAAGAAGACAGGTATTTTCTTTTCTGCTGCGTGAAAGGCTGGAGATGGAAGCCATTATGTGCCTGTGAATGTAATCATTCCTGGAGCCCCAAAATAAACGGCCGTGCTCAGTGAAGGCAGAACGACTTTTTCTTTCCTTTCATCTTGGTTAATTGAACGGCCTCTCTGCTATTACCGTCTCCCACAAGACACTGCAGCGCCCGCGATAAGAACAATGTGCGCATATATGCATTTTATGAGTGAATTCATCTGCCACTTGTAGCCAGCCTTCTCCTCTTTCCCACCAGTAACACATTTTTAACTCCAGGGACTCTCATTCGTCAGTGGTTGCATGTTTAAAGCATGAATGATCTCACATAATAGTGTGAATCAACACTTGCAAATCAGTAAAGTAAATCAAAGATTTTTTCTTTCTTTCTTTTATAGCTCATTTGTCTGCTAGATTCAGTTTTTTCCCCCAGACCAACACAACAGGGAGATATTTCAGAAGATGGGTTTTTATCACCTATTTGGTTAAAACAGAAGCTTTTATCCTGGGTCAAAGAGTCATAGTAATGCTATGAATATTGGGCATATAGTACGTATATGTACATGGCTCTCTCTCTCTCTCTCTCCTTATATACATACATATATAGTGGCATACTTGTGCATTTTTGTGTTTGCATTTTTGCATGTGGTTTTGCATTTTATCTGGCTTTTATCCAGACCACCACTTCATCTTATCGGGTCCCTGAAAGAGTTTATATATTATATATAGCAT
>JBAMYA010042970.1:0-13848 GCA_037176975.1 Arrhamphus sclerolepis
AGATAGATAGATAGATAGATAGATAGATAGATAGATAGATAGATAGATAGATAGATAGATAGATAGACACACACACAGAAGGAGAATTCTACCTCAGCACTTTTTTTATGCAAGTGAAAAAAAGAAATAATTGACCTTTTCCCCCAGTTACATTCAGTTATGTTGATTATAAATTTGCCACTAAAAATGTTTGGCCTGTGTGATCCAACTGAACTGGTATTTGAATGGCCCTGCAGTAGAGCGTTGTTGTTGGGACCTGGTTTTTGGATTTGAATCATCTCCATCTGCTTCTCAGGTGATTCTGATTTTACTTTACCTCCACCAGCAGAAGTTTCTCCTCACCAAAACTCTCAAGTACTCAAATACTTGAAGGAACATCCTCTCTGGTAGAAATGAAGCCTTGTAATATGTGCCTAATATCTGGAGGCGGGTTCGAGTTCGGGTTTGGGTCCGTCTGGGCTGGAAACAGTCTCACAATCACTCCATGACCTCTGGTTGTTGTGCTGCATCTGTATCGCTGTCTCACTGCTATAACTCACACTTGCAGTGATAGATGGTCCAGTCATGATCTTGGCTTGCATTGTTGATGAGGGTCATGTTGCCATGGTAACCAGAGTCCAGATTGTCCCACGTCCATCTTTGTCTCTAGACCTTCTGCTCTCCTTTCTCTTATCTTGATGCTGTTGTGTTTTTCTCTCTGAAACCTGTAAATCTCTTCAGAGTCTCTGGTTAATGTGGCAGTTTTGATGGATGAGCCAGGTTTGTACATCTGAGGTAATGAGACTTATCCTGAGCTCTCTCTGCAAATTCAGTCTGTCAAACTTAGTTTGTGTAACACATTTTATCCAACTTTAGCATCAAGTGGTTCACAGAAATAAAACAAAAGCAACAGAAAAAGACCCAGTTTTAAAATAAACACATTGGGCCTCATTCACGAATATGTGCGCGGAAATGTTCCTATTTCCCACAAAAAATAAATGCGTGCGCAAAATCACCGTGGGATTCATGAAACCTGCGTACCGACCAGTTTTGTTCTCACCACTGTGCGTATGTTTGTGAATCAGACTTGTTCTAAATACACAGGCGCGTGCTCGCAGTTTGTGATTAGCATACTGCCACGCCCCTTTTCTCCAAATAGGGAAGCCGCCTGCCTGGAGTTGATGCATGAATGAAGCGGTTACCAAGGAGACACGTACATTTCAGTTTGTTAGAAGAGATGGCACCAAAAGACGACATAAGAACTTTACAACCACAGAAACTGAAACAGCTGTGTCCGAGGTGGAAGCCAGAAGATAGATATTTTTCCAGTGTCACATCGGTATGAATAAATAAACAAATGAAAATGCTTGGATGCATTACCGCGATAACGGGGCTGTTAAATTAGAATCCCAGAGAAGTGAAAAGAAAAGTTGATGCCAAGACGGAAAAAAAAAACACTCACGGTGCTGTTTTGCAAATTAAACGAGCTGTGGACCTGGCCAGTGGGGACAGTGTTAAGGATATGACACAGATCATCTGCACGTTGATGGAGGTTTTTTTTCTGTTCATGTTGTATTGAGTCAATCAATGGAGCTTTGATTAGAGCTGGAATCGGGTCTTAAAAGCTGGGTCCGATACAACTCATTTACAGCGCAGCTGGAGCGCAGCGAGAACCTGTGGAAATGACTGAAATTAAGCCCGAACCTGTCGGATCCTGTTGGATTTGGAAAAAGATCTTCAGCTTTAAGTTTAATGTGCAGGACGACCGACTCAGAGAGTTACATGAGGACTCACATGAGGTTTAAAAACGACGTGTTGGATGATTTCGATGCTCCAGCGAAGCTATCGGCAATTGGAAACGGTTGATAAGCAATTCATCATTTTCCTTAAAAATTATTTTAATTATTTTAGAAAAATGTAAGTTAAATTTCTTCAATGAATGTGGTTTTATATGCTCTGCATGTACTTAAAAGCTCTGTATTTGCTTTCTCTGAATCAATTTGGCGTCCTCATTTGTGCGTCCGTATGTTCTGAGGAAGTTCTAAGTTTGTTCGCAGAGTAAGAACAAATTCAGGTAAGAAAATATTGATGAATCCCGAATTTGTGTGTCAAACGTTCGCACGCACAGTTTAAGCTCATATTGGTGAGTAGCGCTGTTCGAGAGTGAGGCCCATTAACACCCATTCATAGACATTTACAAACTGAAAATCTGAATTATAACACAAAGAAGTGAAACTTTGACATTTAAAATATACAAAACACACAAGTGAGCAATTAAATAAATAAAACAGGCATGTGCATGGATGAAACATAATGATAAATCTGTAAAACCAGTAGAATCAAGACTTAAAGGCTCATTTAAAAGCAAACCTAAAACAAGACTTGTGGGAAATTTCTTTGATACAGCAGAATAAAAAGAGTGTTTTTTAAATATGCAAAAATAGACACATTATACATTTCTGTGCAAAAATATACAATTATATACATACTTGTAAAAAAGAGTAGACTAAAGAAAAATAAACCGAAATAACTCAGCTCAGTAGCACAAGAAAAAAAGCACACAAATATATATATTGTATATATAATCATTATAATATATATACATATATATACACACACATACATACATATATATACACACACGTGTTTATATATATGTAGGCTCGTGCGCCTCTGTGCGCTCCCGTCGTCTGATCAATGCACAAATGGCATCGCATTTTTCGGTTGCTTTTCCAGACTCCGAGCTTCCCTCCCTGGAGGTCCACCAGTATGGAAATGTTGATCAGCTCCGGGATGATTTTAACTCTGTACAGAAATCTTAGATGATGTTGCTCCTTTTAAGACTAAAGGCTGTGAACCAGCTACAGAGCCGTCGCTCAATGAACACATTCGCGGGCTTAGACGTACCTGCCGGTGATACGAGAGAAAGTGACAGGACAGGAGCCTGTGACTATTTCTCAGATCTCTGAAGTAGATCAGCGCCCGAGGCCTGTCCAGGTGACCATATTCCCCAAGACTGTAGGAGGAGGTCTTTGGTGCTGTAGGTCCCTGGTAGTCAGTTCTGTTAACCCCTCTCTTCTCTTGGGTTGGGTTCCAGCTGCTTTTAAACATGCAGCTGTGCAACTTCCTCTTAAAAAGAACAACTTTAGGCCGATTTCCAAGCTACCTTTTCTTTCTAAACTTTTAGAGAAGGTGATTCATCTTCCGTTCCAGGATCATCTAGAGATATATGGTCTGGTTTTAGGTCATGTCACAGCACTGAAACAGCTCTTCTCAGGGTGTCCAATGATTTGCTTTTAACTGTTCTGCTTGCTTCTTGCTGCCTTCGACACAGTGGATCATGATATTTTATTATCGTGTTGGTGTGAAGGGAACAGCACTTGAGTGGTGTCAGTCTTATTTGTGTAATAGAAGTGTTTCTGTCCATCTGGGACCGTTTTCTTCCACAGAGGCCCCACTTAGACATGGGGTACCCCAGGGCTCCATTTTAGGCCCTATTTAATGTGTCATTTCATCGTTATGCAGGTGACATCCAGATGTATTCACCTTTAAAACCTGGTGGAGCCCAGTGAATAGAGAATTTGCAGAAGTGTTTATTAGACACTGAAACATGGATGAAGCTGAACTTCCTCTGTTTAAATGAAAATAAAACAGAGGTAATTGTTTTAGGGAAAACTGACCTGCTGACAGGATGCAGGATGCAGCAGCGCTGTTAGCTCCCTGGACTCATCTAACCGTCCTTTTATTAGAAATATTGACAGACAGGTCAGTGCAGTAGTCCAGTCCAGTTCTTATCACATGAGGCTAATTAGTAAGGTCAAGCCTCATCTTCCTCCTGATGCTCTTGAAAAGGTCATTCATGCTTTTATCTTTTCTCGACTGGACTACTGAAACCCCAACTCTCTCCCTCCAATATTTAGCTGGCTGCCTGTCAACGTTGATGAGACGGTATAAGTACATTACCCCAGTATTGGGTTTGCTTCACTGGCTACCTGTTAATTTCAGTCATCGTCCTGGAGGAGCTCCGAGATCTTAGGATCAAAAGCTACTGGCTACTTGTGACTCAAGGAGTAGAGCTCCTAAACTCTTAAACATTCTCCCTCTTTCTGTGAGGTCTGCCAGAACTCTGAATGAATTTAAATCTCTTTTAAAACTCATATTTTTAAACTGGCATTTAACTCCAGAGAACAAGATCGTAAGGACAGTCACTGTCGTTCTTCTTCCATTGTCTTTTAACTTTTATTGGTTATTTTATTGTTGCTAACTGATTTTATTATTATTCTATGATATAGTTGCTTTTATTCACCTGTGCAGCACTTTGGTTACCTTATGGATGTAAAGGCGCTTTAGAAATAAAGTTTTTATTAAATTATTGATTGATTGATTGCCCCCTTCACTGCCAAACTCCATCATCACTCTTTCACTGGTATTTCTCCACTATCACACTCCACCATCCAATCTTTATTACCAAACCTTCACTATCACACCTCCACTGTCAAATGTTCGCTATCACACCTTCACTATAACACTACCACTATCAAACCTTTATATAACACCTAAACAATCACGTTTACTATCACACCTACACTATGACACCTCCACTTTCACATTTACTAGCACACCTTCATTATCACACGTTCATTATCACACATTCACTATCACACCTACATTATCAAACCTTCATTATAACACTTAATCACGTTTACTATCACACCTTCATTTTCACAACGCAACTTTCACACCTTAACTATCACACCTCCACTAACACACCTTCACTGGTACACATCCACAGGCACATCCTCCCATATCACACCTTTGCTCTTTTGCAAGGACACCTGTCTGGTGGGAGGAGGAAATGGGTGAAGCCTGTGCTCCACCTGGACTCTAGTTGCATGGGTGTGAGTATTTGGGCTTGTGCCTATAACATATTTCAAATTTCAAGTTCTTAACTCATGACAAAGACCTGGCTGAGGGAGAGGAGAGTATTTTACTTGTCGTCAGAATAACAGCTAATACTCTTTATAACTATGAATTATCAACACCAGAACCTTTCAGGACTGATGATGTTAGAAGATGATCAAAGCTTAGCTTTGAAAACCTTTTTGGTATGCATTACCTGAAATAAAAATAGTTGATTATTAAGATCCTGAGGTCCATTGTGCTTGTAGAAACAACAGCAAGATGTCCTCCATCCTAGACTTCTCTCACTTCCTCCATCTGATATTTGCGGTGTCTCTGGCAGCTGCGAGGTCTCATCCTTCAGAAGGAGCTCCACATTCCAGTGGCTGCTCCAGTGAACACATCTGAATAAAAGCAGAGTTGATGTTGCTAATCTTCATCAGGAATGTGTGAAATGCTGGACGTCTTCACAGGCCGCAGCCTCAGCACAAAACCTTGATGACGCTTGTTTTTGGGGATTCTTTGGGTTCTGACGCAGGCTCTCCTCCTGCTTCTGGATGTTTCTTCATCAAACTGCTCTGCAGCTGCGGGTTGCTTCTGAGTTTGGTTCTTACGTGAAAATGGGTTTTATTAACATCATGAACTTAGTTTTTGTAATCCTGGCAGTCTTGTCATAAGTTTGCTGGGAATATACCAGTACTTCATGCTGGTGCAAAGAAAAACAAAACTGTCTGAAGCTGGAGAAATTGAACAACAAAAACACTTACTGTGAAAAGAGAAAAACTGCTTGGTGGTCATGGCCATTTTCTTCCAATGGTGGTAGGGGTTTTCTTCAAGCACCACCCTCCCCCTTCTGGGCTGAAGTATTGAAGTATGAAATGTTGCAGTTTCTCTACTGACCACAGGAGCAGATCTCCACCAACATTCATGTTAAATGTCAAGGTTCCTCGATATCTAACCTTAAACTTATGTTAAACTATCTCATTCGGGAGACTACCTGAGGTTGTAGGTCCTACCATGGTGATGCTGGCTCCTACCAGGTGATGTTGGGTGCTACCATTGAGATGCTGGGTCTTATCATGTGATGTTGGGTCCTACTATGGTGATGTTGGGTGCTACCATGGTGATGTTGGGTCGTACCATGTTATATCCTCCCATGGTGATGTTGGGTCCTACAATGGTGATGTTGGGTGCTATCATGGTGATGTTGGGTCGTACCATGTTATATCCTCCCATGGTGATGTTGGGTCCTACTATGGTGATGTTGGGGGCTACCATGGTGATGTTGGGTCGTACCATGCTATATCCTCCCATGGTGATGTTGGGTGCTACCATGGTGATGTTGGGTCATACCATGCTATATGCTCCCATGGTGATGTTGGGTCCTACTATGGTGATGTTGGGTGCTACCATGGTGATGTTGGGTCGTACCATGCTATATCCTCCCATGGTGATGTTTGGTCCTACTATGGTGATGTTGGGTGCTACCATGGTGATGTTGGGTCATACCATGTTATATCCTCCCATTGTGATGTTGGGTCCTAATATGGTGATGTTGGGTCCTACTATGGTGATGTTGGGTCCTACCATGGTTATGTTGGGTCCTACCATGGTGATGTTGGGTACTACCACTGTGATGTTGAGTCCTACTATGGTGATGTTGGATCCTACCACGGTGCTGTTGGGTCGTACCATGTTATATCCTCCCATGGTGGTGTTGGGTCCTTCTATGGTGATCTTGGGTCCGACCATGGTGATACTGGCTCCTACCATGGGGATGTTGGGTACTACCACTGTGATGCTGGTTCCTACAATGGTTATGTTGGGTCCTACCATGGTTATGATGGTTTAGACCATGGTGATGTTGGTTTCTACCATGGTGATGTTAGGTCTTAGCATTTGATGTTTGGTACTACCATGGTGATCGTGGGTCCTACCATGATGATGCTGGGTCCTACCATGGTGACGTCAGGTCCTACCATGGTGATGTTGGGTCTTACCATGGTGATGTTGAGTCCTACCATGGTGATATTGGTTTCTACCATGGTGATGTTGTGTCTTAGCATGTGATGTTAGGTCCTGCCATGATGATGTTGGTTCCTACCATTGAGATGCTGGGTCTTATCATGTGATGCTGGGTCCTACCATGGTGACGTCAGGTCCTACCATGGTGATGTTTGGTCCTACCATGGTGATGTTGGGTCCTACCATGGTAATGTTGGGTCCTACCATGGTGATGTTGGTTTCTACCATGAGGATGTTGGGTCTTAGCATGTGATGTTGGGTTCTACCATGGTCTCTACATGTTTTTCCTATTTATGTGTAGGTTTACCAAGTACTCTGTTCTTTTCCTGCCATGAATATGTGCTGTTCGGACTAATATGTTGCTCAAAATTCTGTCCATGTATCATTCACATAAACTGTAATTTTATTTATAGGAGTAATTACTGAAGTAATTACATGATACATAATACATAATTTGGTTTGTTAAATAAATGTATCTCGTTAATGAGAAAGCTGCTTTCATTGAAAAAGCCTCTTCAGTGGCCTTCGGACTTGAAAAGAGATATTTATGCTTGTTTGTGTACACAAAATGACATGTATACTTAATGGACTACAAATATGTCTGCTAAACTACAGCTGCCAACTGTTCATCTCAGACAAGTGTTTCTCCTTTGCTGATGACACTGAAAACTTACACTGAACTGAAATTCAGGTATAAGAAGAATTGTTTTGCATGTGGTGTGCAATTCCCTGATAAAGACTGTTTGACCGAAAGCTTGGAAGGGAAGTAAACCCTCTTGCATGGATCTAAGTGTGCAGAGATTTTTTTTCTTAACATGTTGTTAAAAGAGCACAATCAGCCGTTCAGGTTCCAACACTACAAACAGTTCTTGTACATTAAATGGCCACTGTTTTTTTTCCCTGTGTGGTTAGGAGGACAGTGTGGCCTCCAACAGTCTAGAAGAGGAGCTGGAGGTGACCACATACTGGTGGGGAGAGTGGGCCAAGTGGACAGCCTGCACTCGGACCTGTGGAGGGGGGGTGATGTCACAGGAGAGACACTGCCTCAAACAGAGGTCAGTGAACGAGAACTGTTCATGTACGATGTCATCATGACGTCACACCTGTAAAAAGTGGAGCTGCCACAGGACCAGATTCATCTGAAAACATTAAGACAGATGATGGCAATTTTGTTTTGCTTTTTTCCCTAAAATAATCCTTCAAACACAGTTTAGATCTGATGTTTCAGTATCACAGTATTTTTCTAGTTTAGTTGTTTGGCTTTGGCGCCATCAACCAAAATGACTTGTTTGTGCTACTCACATCTGCTACAAGAATAGACTTCTGTACAAACATGAAACGTACACAACTGACATGCACATCCTAATTTTAGCTCAGTTTTATACATTAAAACACAAGAATGTTGACAGCTTCTGGAAATAGCATGAGTTCACCTGATAGTATAGATCCAGCAGCATATACAGATGATGTTTAGGGACCTGCATGATGCTGTTCAGCAGTTTTCAGACACATCTAGATAGATGAGGGCCTGAAAAACAGCCACATGTGGACATATGTAGGGTCTGATAATGAGCCATAGGGCCTCCTCAGCCATAGGGCCTCCTCATCCAGACGGACCAACTGTTGCTTCTCAAACTAAATCTGCATGCATTTGGTTAGTGCGACAGCCAATCAGATCAATGGACAAGCTGACTAGATCTTCATCTTTAGAGCATGTTTACCAGATGTTTTGAACATTTGTAAATGATAATTAACTTCAACTGAATGACAACCATCCAGACTACAAAGTCTCAGCTCTGTCGTCATCACGTTAAACCCTCTCAGAGACTCTACAGAGATAGGCATTTCTCATTGGTAATTCAATAATTTTGGGTATAATTAATTATGTCCAGTAGCGGGTTGCTAGACGGAAATTTCATTCAGCAGCAGGTGGAACAAAAGTACTACAGAAGGTGGAACAAAGGTGCTACAGGGTAGAAACAAGATACTGCATGGATGGAACAAAGGTGCTCCAGAGATGGAACAAAGGTACTACAACAGGTGGAACAAAGGTGCTAGAACAGATGAAACAAAGGTCCTACAGGGGTGGAAAATGGAGCTACAGCAAGTGGAACGAAGGTGCTACAAGGATGGAACAAAGGTGCTACAGCAGGTGAAGCAAAGGTGCTTCAGATGTGGAACAAATGTGCTACAGCAGGGGGAACAAAGGTGTACGGTTGTGGAACAAAAGTGCTACAGGGGTGAAACAAAGGTTCTACACATGTGGAGCAAAAGTGCCACAGGAATGGAAAAAAAAGGTGCTACAGGGCTGGAACAACGGTGCTACAGGGGTTCAGTTCAGTTGACTTTATTAGTACCCTTAGGTAGATTTGTTTTGCAGTAAAAAGGAGAAGGCTTCACACACACATTCTTAGCAGACATTAATTGGCACAGGAATGAAGTACAGGTAAAGACATCACAAAGACAGACATACATGGCCTCGGGGCTACAAGGGTGGAACAGAGGTGCTGCAGGGATGGAACAAAGATGCTACATGGTTGGAACAAAGGTGCTACAGCAGGCGGAACAAAGGTGCTACATGGTTGGAACAAAAGTGCTACATCATGTAGATCAAATTTGTACAGTGATGGAACAAAGGTGCCAAAGTTTTATAACAAAAGTGTTACATGGATGGAACAAAGGTGCTACATCACGTTGAACAAAGGTGCTAGAACAGATGGAACAAAGGTCCTACAGCGTTGGAAAAAAGGTTCTACAGGGTTGGAACAAGGGTGCTACACAGTTGGACCAAAGGTTCTGCAGCAGGTGGAGCAAAGATTCTACAGCAAGTGGAACAAAGGTGCTTCAGGGGTGGGACAAAGGTGCTATAGCAGGTGAATGAAAGGTGCTTCAGATGTGGAACAAAGGTGCTACAGTATGTGGGTCATACATGGTACAGTGATGGAACAAAGGTGCCAAAGTTTTGTCACAAAAGTGCTACATGGGTGGAACAAAGGTGCTATAGCAAGTGGAAAATATGTTCTAGAACAGATGGAACAAAGGTCCCACAGGCTTGGAAAAAAAGTTCTACAGGTGTAGGATAGATGGCTCTATGTGAACTGTAGGGCTGCTGGAACGTGTTCGTCACCGTTACTATCTTGGAGTGTCGGCCAGAACACTACTTCAAGGCCAGGAGGATATCCAAGGTAGTTCGACCAATCCAACGTTGGAGGCAATGAGGAGTCAGAGTGGTGGTTTTAAATCAAATCAAATCAAACTTTATTTATAAAGTGCTTTTCATGCCCCAAGGCAACACAAAGTGCTTTACATAATAAAAACAATGTATAAAATAATAATATAATAATAAAAATAATAAAAACACATAAAAACCATCACACAGCAAAAATATTCCAATTAACACACACCAGAGTTACTTTCTGTCTCCTCCCCTTCATGAAGCTGCTGCCAGATTGTTTCAACCCAGCGGTAACAGCGTTCAGCCGTCCAGAGACAGTCTGTCAGTCTGATCTAACCCTCGTTCTGTTCCATTCAAGATTTCAGACCTGCCGGCCTGCCCACCTGTCTGTCTGTCCACCTGTCTGCCCACCTGTCCGTCTGTCCACCTGTCTGTCTGCCTGCCCAACTGTCCACCTGTCTGTCTGCCCACCTGTCTGTCTGCCCACCTGACTGTCTGCCCGCCTGCCTGCCCACCTGCCTGCCCACCTGTCCGTCTGCCCACCTGCCTGCCCACCTGCCTGTCTGCCCGCCTGCCTGCCCACCTGTCTGCCTGTCCACCTGTCTGTCTGCCCACCTGCCTGCCCACCTGTCCGTCTGCCCACCTGCCTGTCCACCTGTCCGTCTGTCCACCTGTCTGTTTGCCTGCCTGCCTGCCCACCTGTCCGTCTGCCCGCCTGTCTGCCCACCTGTCTGTCTGCCTGTCTGTCTGCCTTTCTTTCCCACGTCCAGTAATCACAATCAGCCTTTTGAACTTGGATCCTGAAACATCGTTAAACACACAACAGTTCAATCCAAAAACCAATCAAATAACGATCGTTTTGGAGACGTCTGAATGATGAAATGTTGCATTTTGAGTCAGTAAAGTGTGTTGATGATCTGAATAGATAATTTAATGGTTTAATGTGGTCAAACCAGCCATGAATTCTACTCCTGAAACCGTGATGATTTTTTTTTTTTTAAAGAGCATTAGGTCTTTCTTTTGTTCCTGTTTTCTTTCTTTTCCATTCACCACAAAGTCATTGAATAATTAACATGATTTAGAAGTTATTAATTGTTTGAAATTTGTATTCCTGCTCCCAGTTGTGAGGAAAGAAATGTCCCTTTAGGATGTAACAGTGTGACTGGATGTATTGATGCTTCTCGGCTCCTTGAACCATTTATTTATTTATTTATTTACCATTCCTCCCAGTTTTTTAAAAACTGAATTCAACCAAGCCTGTCGCAGTTGATTTATGTCTGGTTTTCCAAAATAAATAATGAGGAGGTGAAGATCTTTCCATTTCCCTGCTTTTCTCCGCAGACAGAGCAGCGCGAGCGTCGTCCCAGAGCAGCTGCTGCTGCACTGTAACTGCCAGTGGAAGTGGGTTACGTCAGCTTTATTTCTGCCGCTGTGCTTCTCCACTGCAGAGTGGGAGGTCTGCGTGGGCTCCAGCAGCTTCACCCACCAGCTCAGAGCCCGTTCTTCACCGCTGGTGTAAATTCAGCACTTCAAAGGGGGACCGCTGTGTCATCAGAGATCCGTCAGAAACCAGGAGAACCTGCTCGACGTGTTTCAGGATTGGACAGGAAACACTAGAGACAACTTGAGACACACGAAGGTTCTTGTCTTAATTCAGTTGGAGCACATTGATCTAGTAGATGAAGCTTAATTAAGATGATTTCAGCTGCGAAAACCGCAGGAAGAAAAATAGTTAATTTGAGAGAATTAATCGTACTGGCCTTTCCAAAGTAGAAGTCTCCTGCACAAACATGAAGACAACAAGCTTGTCATCGCCTCAAGCTAAAGACATTAGGAGTATTAGTATTATAGTGTATTATCATGTATTATTCGTATTCAGGCAACGAGGAGAATCTGGACTCTGAGAGCCTGGATCTGGATCAGTCCTGGAATCAGAACCTGCATTCGCGTTGGCCGCTAGTGACAGGATTACGCTGTCAGAATTCCCAGGAAAAAACCCCACCAGGCTTACAGCAGCTGGAGAGGCTGGACCGGCCATGTTGCTACTTCTGCGACTCAGAAACCCCCTTTTCCATGATCGGCACCTGGAACCTGGAGCCTCCAGCAGCGGCTGGAAAGCGAGGCCAGCAGTGCCGTGTGTTATTCACGTTAACGTCATCATCCATCCAGAGACGCGTTTGACTCAGAGACTTGTTGCTGGCTGTGAAGCACGAAGTGCAGGAAAGGATTTCCTTCAGACTGAGGCGAAAGGTGTGTGTTTGCGAAAACACACACCAACGTAGGAAGCAGCACCTCCATGAGATCGATGCGAACGCACAGCTGGAGGTGGAGACAGATGACCATATTTAGGCATCTTTGTTTTGAAGCCTCTGCTTCACCGCTGTTATCGTTGGTGCAACACGGAGCCACAAGAACTGACTTTTTACCCACAAATGCAGGAGCTTTCTCTGGCTAAAAGAGCCAAAGTTAGAGTGGTACGCACTCCAATACACAGACACAATGACATCCACACACACACACACACAAAGCAGAGGACGTATTTTCCAGAAAGTCTGGGGGCAGAGAGGAGGTCTACATTAAAAGTGCTCCCTGTCCTCCTTCATGTTGCTGTAAAAGCAAAAAAGAGACGGAAACTTTGTTTGTTTGCTGTTACTTTTGTCTGAGAGCAGCGTTTGTTACTGACAGTTCTAGAGAGCTTCCCACAAAAACCCTAAACCATCATTCCCTCTGAGCGGATGGGAACGAGCTGTTATATATACTAAACGTATAGATGGAAAACAGAAAAGAAATAGGTGCAATGGAAGTGTGTTGTTTTCTTTAACATATACTAAATGCGAGCAAGCGGCAGCTTCCCTCCATAAACTCATGAAACACCTCTTCCACTGTTTAACATCAAATACATTTGCAGGTTCATCAAGTCACTGAAAGAAAAAGCAGGTTTGTGACGATGTAACACAGAGGAAGTGAAGCAAACGTGGGATCAGCGGCATGTCCTTCTCAGCGTATTAACGAGGTCAATTAATTATCAAAGATAATGGGAGTGAAGGAATCAAAAGCCCGCTGGGTTTGGGTTTAACAGCTTCCTTTGTCCTTGATCGTCACTGAGAGTGACTCTGCATCCTTTTACAGTCAACGGATCTTTTAAAAGTCTCAGGACTTCTGTTACATCGACTTCCAGCTCTGCACATAAATGAATAAAACACACAAACACACAGACACACAAAACAGCTGACTTTACATTTATTTGGAAACCAGAGACCTGCACTCCGGTATCAGGTCTCGTCTTTTTGAGAGCTACAGCATTAATCTCTTTTCCCTACAGAAGTTTCACACGCTTGCTGCCAGTGTTTACGTCAGAGACTCAGATTTGTTTATCAGCCCAGTCATGCTGCAGCGACAGAACAGCAGCTATTGATTATACACTGCATTACACATTCAGAACACTGCAAAGCCCAGCTGATTAGACCTGGACCTCTCTGCTACTCTACATTAACACCTGACTGCAGCTGGTCAGGTTGCAGCGCGACGTGGCTCCATCCTTCCCTCACACCAGATGTTTCAGCAGACATGTCTTTTAGCTCATTTAAAGCTTAGAATATATTTAAGGTTAGGCTGAAGACCTTCCTTTTTAATAAAGCCTTTGATTGTGTCGTCTCTTAGACCACCTCCTAGTTATGCTTCTATAGTCCTAGACTGCTGGGGGAGTCTCTTAGACCACCTCCTAGTTATGCTGCTATAGTCCTAGGCTGCTGGGGGAGTCTCTTAGACCA
>JBAMYA010042971.1:0-13846 GCA_037176975.1 Arrhamphus sclerolepis
TTTACAACTTTGCACCAAGAACTAAATATGTCTCCTCAGTAACAATCGGAGTCAGGAATCTAAAGATGCACGGCCTTCACTGAGCACAGATCTCAACAATCACAAGATATATGAAGCAACATACTCCAAGAATTGGTCAGAACTATTGACCACACCAACTCTTGCTTTGATTTAGTTTTGTTGAGACGCATAGCTGATTTTTACCTGGCCAAGAAAAGCTTTTGCCACCATTCAACGGCTATTGCCCATCGTGAAGTACAGTATATGAAAAGAACTGGACAAACTCCCTGTGATGTCACACAAAGTTTTTTCTGAGTGCCTTTGCAGCCTCTTCCCCCATGGTGCTGAATGGCCCCCACCTTATTTCAGCCACTGCAAGTTAGTTTTCTTAGCTTTGCAGGCTCAGCTTTTAGAAACTGATGTTACTTTACATTCATTCTGATCAAAACCGCCCAACCATCCAGATTTCCAGTGTCGATCACAAAAACCCTTCCAGGCCAATCGACAGCCAGTCGCTACAGTCTGCTGGTACAAATAACAGCATGTAGCAAAATGTATCGCTTTAAAATATAAGTGAATAGGAAATGTTATGCTTTATTCAAAGTTCAGAGGCAGAAGTTCAGAAAGTTAAAAAAAAAAACTTGGTACCAATTACATATAAATTTGTTGCTTTATATAATTGGTAATTGACTTTAATTGGTAATTGAAATAGCTATGGACATCAAAACAACTTTTTGAACTCACATATTTTTATTTCTGCTGCAAAGGTGGACAATTTAACATGAAGCTCAGTGGAGATTGACTCGCTTTTGGAACCAACCCCCAGTGGCCAGTCAAGGAACTGCAGCCTTTCTTACTTCCTCCACCCTGGAAAGTTGCCCTTTGTTCCCCATACAAAGCTGTCTCTCTCAAAGTTTGTCAGAGACCATTAAACATCAGAAAGTAGTTATTATGCCACGGTTAACTCAAAAACAAAGATCAGCCATTTCTGTACATCTACCACATAACAGAAATATGAAGACCAGTCATGTCTATTGTGCGTGTATGTTTGTGGAGGCAGGATGTTGACTCACAGCTAAGAATAATCAAAACTTATAGATTTTTGAGTTAATTCCTGTTTTTCAGGTCGCTGTGCTTTGTATCAAGCTTCTTGATGACTAAAAGCAGTTTACCCTCTTTTCACAGGTTCAGTTCTTTATACAGGCCTGAATCTGTGAAGCCTTCTTTCTCAGGTTAGAGGACCACTACCAGCTTAAAAAATTGCACCAACACAAACAGAAATGTGTTTTGGAGTGTAACTAGTGTGAGTTCTCACATCTATCTCTAAATGGATAAAACCTTCCATATCAGACACATTATGCTGATCGGGATGATACATGCACAGTAGGGGGACGGAGGGCTACAGTGCCAGCACTGTTTAACTGCAGCAGTTGTTATCAGCCTTTTATGAACTATTGTAAGACAAGAGGAAACTACAGGAAAACATTTGCAGCGGACTGTCTATCATTTTTAAGAGTCTATCATTCAGGAGGAATCATTAGCTTCCATTTTTACTGCTGTCTTCCTATGGATAAGCTGTTCTGATAAGAGTAAAAGGTGGCCCGTCCTCTCCATATCCTTCCTTTAAGACTGAAGTGAGGAATTTTACCAGCAAATCCTCATCTGGGTGTCTTGAAACTTCTTTTCAAAACGTTATGTCTGGTAAGCTCAAACCAAAGCAAACACACACACAAAAGTTTCATTGAGATTTTTCATCCTTTTGTCAAGTGATTGAAGAGAGAATAATAATAATAATAATGATGATGATGATGATGATTTAAAAAAAAAATGTCTCTTTCACTTCATTTGTTCAGGATATAAACCAGCAGTCTACATTATCCTGAGAAGAAGAAACAGTTAGGTCAACTTGATACCAAGGTTTAACATTTAACCCTTACAGATAATAAATGACACCAAAGACACCATTCTTCAGAAATCCCTGTATGACTTTCATCCTGCCATTCACTTTCTGAAGCCCCTCAACTTATTTTTCTACATCTTTGGAACAGAAATAACCAGAATGAAGCCTAAGATCAGTCTTACCTTTAACAAATAAAGTACTGAGATCAGATGACTCTCAGAATTCACAGTGCCACGTGCCAGCTTTGAACAGGTTCTTAAATTTGCCTTTGATACCTGGATTGCTTGTTCTGAAATGTGTAATCAAACCTAATCCTCCTGTTGTGCTCTTTTGTGTTGTCCCTGAAGAGCAGCAATTACCTGCAGTGAGAAGCACAGCCTTTGACTTTGGATCCCTTTTTTTTGGCAAGAGGAACAATTCTAGTTAAGTGGAGGGAGGCTGCCCCACCCCAGCTGCTTCACAGACATGATGGAAAGCACAGTTTTTTGAAAATCTGGCAATCCTTGTGGAGATTGCAGAACCATATGGACAAAGAGAGGTATTTGAGGTTTCATGTGGTTCATATACCTAGAAGCACAGTTAGTTTTTTTTCCCCTCATATTGATGAACTCCTGACATATGAGTGTCCTCTGTTCCTTTTTGTTCTTCTCTGTGTCATTAACTCTGTCTCTCCTTGCAGCTTTTCTTCACTCTTCCTCCTCACCACTGTCATCTTCTCCTTTGCTTATCATCCCCAGAGGGCCATGATGCCAGGAGTGGTCTTTAAATGAGAGCAGGAGTATATACCGATTGTATATCTTGTTTTTTAGTCTCCCTGCCTAAATCAAGTCTCTCTATTTAGCCTACTTCTCCTGCGGGAGCCCTCTGCCAAGCTCTCCCTGGCAGAGTTTCAGTTCCAGCATGGAATTCATGCCATACCTTGCACAAATGACTTAATGCAGCTGTGAACACTTGAATGATGCTCTGCTGTTTCTGCAACTATACCACCAAAAAGCTTTGAGTTTGTCTTGACTAATCATGTCTAAGTAGCATTCCAGCATTCTTAATATACAAGTAGCTCTTCTAGGACTTAATAAATGTGGAACAACATTACTGAAATGACTTCAAACACAAAAGAGCTAGATTGTCTTTCCAAGCAGTGCAAATGAAAAGTGTGATGCATGTCGCCAGTTACATTTTTATGGTAGTGCCTATCAGACAACGGAAACACTGTAAAGTACAATGTTGAGACACAGCTACTAAAGAGAATGAATAAAACACCATAAATCATGCTTTAGGGGACTCCAGGAGTGGACAGCTTTCTTCTATTTCCAGCTCCACTTTCCTCCTCTGTCCCTACTTTGCCCCTCATCCCTCTTTCCTAGGACTACCGCCTGTTAACAGCGTTGGGGTCACCTATGTTAATTAGCATGCCAGTGCAACTTGGAGTAATTTCTGCAAAGCATATGCAGAGCATACGTGAACGGTGCACATGCAGTGTAGTCGGTGGATGTGGCACTGAGAGAGCGCATGAGAAAATCACAGTTTCAGAGACAAAGGAAATGGAGAGCGTGAGGAAATGTCATGGAGAAAGATGCCAAGCACACAGAGGAGAAGGGAGACGGAGAAAAAAACTGACCCAGTGTGATGAGAAATGACTAAAGCACTGGAAAAAATTCAGTTAACTGCGTATAATCCATTCACAATTTTACATCGACAGTGAAGTGACTTTACTCCCAGTGTGACTGAGGGGAGCAATGACAATATGAGTAAAATCTCAGCAATATGTGGGAGGGAAAAATTTGCTCCCCCCTTCATTTGAATGAATGAATGCGTTGCAGAATACTCGGCAGTCTGCACTTTCTGCATGGACCGCAGCCATTAGTTCACCAGGGAATAAATGTCAGTCACCCACAGCGAAGAATGAGTGCGATCTAGCTGATGCTGAATGACGCCACGAGAACACACTAATATATGCTTCTTTACAGGTAACTGTGTGGGCTTGATTCAAGAAAACTTAATGCACAGTTAGGAACCTATGGGAAGCAGTTTATCTTTTCATGTTGTGGACTGCACATGGGCTCCATCCCCAGATTTCTTTCTTTTTTTTTGTCACCAATGGATGCCTTGGTTAGATTAGCTGAGCTAAGCAGAGAGAAGAGAGGATAGAGGGGATGGAAAAGAAAAGGAGATGAACGTGAATGTTGCATCCATCATCCATCCATCCTTTCTTTCCTCTCGTTGTTCCCTTCTATCCATTCTGCCAGTCTAACTGTCTGTCTGCCATGCGCACAGGGTCTATTTATGGAAAGCAATGTCACTCATGCGACACCATCAGATAGCTTTCTCCTGGCCTGCTCACTGCTCATACATCATTAACATTCTCCACGACCCCAGCGTGCACACACGTACACACTCAAGGTGCACAGTGCACGACATGCTGCCACACAATTAGTGCAAGAAAAGGAAAATGGTATCACATGGTGCGTGGTAAACACATAGAAAGAGTATTTCTTTTCAAAATACTCGCTGCATCAATTTTATTTAATTATTCTTCAGAGGGATTAACTAAATAAACTCAATTCATGACGCCCATCTGTGTGTGCATCCCTTTAAGATGTTAGATGGACGAATGTGACAGTTGCCTGCTTTTCCCTTTAGAGCTGGATTAAACACAACCAGATTCACTGACATTTATGAAGGGAAGACCGGAATGTATTACGGGTAATGTACTTTTTTTTTTTTTAGAACTTGCAGTGAATCGTGATTAATTTAATTATACTACAAAAAACACCACAACAACAAAAACACCCAGATATTAAATAAAATGTTCTCACATCACACTAAAGGAAAACGCATGCACACATCACACCTGGTCTTAAAGGGAAATCACATACATGTATCCCCTTTCTCATGCATTCATTTGTGCCTTAAGTGATTCATTTATTTATCGCCTCTTGTGATCAGGAAATTGAAAGGCTGAGTCTTTGACAAGCAAAGATGGGCAGAGGGTCTTCTTTGATAATAGATGCGTGAAAAAAATAATAGAAATGTTTAGAAACATTGTCCCTTCAAGAAAGACAATTCTGTCTCTACAATGTACAGTACCAATAAATGATTCAAGGGATGTGGAAGAGTTTCAAGGGTGTAAAGGTCAAGGGTGCAAGTCTGAGCTGAACATCTGTGATTTCAGCGACACTGGATCAAGAACCTTCAGTTCAGAATAGCTGATATAACCATGTAGGCATGGGATTACAGTGGAAAACCTCTATCAAACATTACAATATACGTTAGAATCATTAATTCTATTTAAAACTCGACTGTGCTAAAACAAGCCTAGTGTTAAGCTTGTCCAGAGGAGGCACCAACGTCTCAGGGCTTGGAAAAAATCTGGGATGGATCTTTACACAGTGGAAACATGTTATGTGGTTGATGAATCAGTATTCCAGATCACCACAGGGTGTGTAATGGTATGGGGTTGTATCAGTGCCCTTGGCAAAGGTCATTTACAGCTCTGTGATGGCCACATTAATGGAGAAAAGTTCACGGACTATGTGCTTTTTCAGGGACGTCTGTGCATTTTTTAAACAATGTGAGACAATTCAAAACCACATTTTGCACACATTTCAAAGCCATGGGTGAGCATGAAGATAGTGTGTATGTGTACAAGACAGAGAGGGAAGTGATACACACAGAGAAGAGTGTGTCAGTGAGCTCGCCAGCTTTTGAGACGTCCATCAGAGAACAGCGATGACAAGAGGAATTTGCAAGACAACACCCACTATAGAAAACAGCCTCTTCTCCCACCAAACAACCCCTAGAGTGTCTTATATTTGTAGAAAATAAAACATAGAGTTGCAAACTTTATGAATAACAAGGAATCAGAGTATCAGGGGTTAACAACCCAACAACATGTGGACATGTGGGATGGAGGCAGAGATAGAGAAGGGAACACATCTGGACAGGGATTAGGACAGCTAAAGAGGAGGAGACAGAAGGATAGGCTTAGTGTAGGCTAAGTGAGGGGGAGGGTCTGTGATAGTTGGAGGTGATGGTGGTGGCGAGTTGAGAAGACCCTTACTTGAAAGAAACCTGGGGGCATGGGTCCTCCCGGCATGCCATCATTTGGTGGCATGTTGCCCATTACTGGACTGGGAGCAGCAGCCGCACTCTGGAAAGATACAGAAGAAAGTTTTCTTTCAGTAATCTTGTTGAACACAGAAAAAACAAAAAGTTGCACAGTGAGGATGCTAAAATAATCTTGTGTTTGCTAAAATCATTAGAAAGTGAGAAAGTATTTGCTGCAAAAGCGATTACACTTTCTCTGAAGCAAACGGAGTAATTACAGATATCTGATGACAACTGATGATTATGATTAGTTGGCCCACTGTTAAATCATTCAATGAAAGACACAAAGCGACGCGCAGATATATCAGTCTTGCGGGAACATCATGACTTCTGATGATTCCAGTAAACTAGTTTGTGCATCATCAATGGACTGTCAACTCCACTGTGCGCTTTCAGAACTTCACATGCACGCTTCACTGGAAAAAGTATTGTGGTTCTTCTCTGAGCCCTTTACCAACACTTTTTGCGGATTCAGTGGATCCAAGAACTGTTTTGGTCGACTGGTCTACAATGTGTAACTGTAAATCAGTTTTATAATCCTTGATTTATGAAATGTCCCTTACGTCTGCATGCCACTCCTGCATGTAAGTGCCCTCAGAATATACTATATTGGGTAATATTTCTTTCTTTTCTCTCTCAATAATAATTTTCCACATCGAGGAGAAGACAGATGTGACACTCGCTGCTCCCGTTTTCTTCCAAGACTCTGTAGCTGATGGTTGGTGTTCAGCCATGACTGCTTTGTCAGAGCTTGAAATTCACACTTGGTCATGGTGATGTGAAGAAAGAAAAACAATTATGCTGAGACAATTTTCAAGCACACACAATGAAGGATGTTCCTCCTCAAGAAAAACACCTTTATGCTTTCCACACATCAAATTTTCATATTATTCTCAAAAGGCTGGGCGAGGTGAGAAGGCATTAAAAACAATTACTTAAAGATAACCTTTAACACTGAGGTTGCAGGTCAGAAAATTCACATATGAACCATTTTGACAATAGTGTCAGTTATGGCACGTCATCAATCATACACTTATATCCAAAAAATATGCCCCTCCCCCACTGCAACAAGATCTTCAATCGCAGTCTTTCTAATACCTCCATGATCTGGATGACCTCTGCCTCACAGCAGCCAGCTAACAGGCCCCGAGGCCATAGACGCTCACAACAACATTCACACACAACACCGATGAGGGCGTGCTAATCTGTGGAAAACAAGAGTCAGACACAAGCTGAAAGTAAAAAAGGAAACAGACAGCGCTGGGGGCTTAGTACTAACCATATTTACACACAAAGATGTTACGTACGCCATTTTTCACGTTCGGATGGTCTAGAAGTGAAATGAACGTGAGAATGCGAGGTACTCCACGCACATTTCATGCTGGCATACGCACATTTCTAGGTGTTTTGTCCATTGGCGGCACTTGGAAGAGATGCAGTGAAACGGCAGAAACTAACCGTTCCCCCAAGTGCTTGGATCCAACTGGTACTATGGCGTCAGTTCAGTGCCATATATGTTGCAAATCCAAAATCCAAAATCTGGGAACCAAAGTAATGAATCAGAAAACGAAAAACTCAGAATCTGTAACCAAGAAATCAAACTCTGGCCTACACGAGAGCACAATCATCATTGACAGTCTTTCCAGAATTGAAAACGGGAAAAGTAAAAGCAACACTGAGACAAGAGGTTTGAAAAATACGGTTATGAATTGATAGCCAGAAAAGAAAACCGAGAAAGACGTTTGCAGGTCCAGGGCAGGTTTGGCGGCATTGAATAATACAAAAAGTTAAACTCTGTATACATAGGCTCACACATACAGAAAATACAGTGACCAGCCTGTAGTGTATCTGAGAGCATTATGGGATCAGCATCAGGGAAGAAAAAGACAATGATCGAGAAAGAAATGAGGAGGATGAAATGAGAATAATCAAAGAGAGAAAGAAGTCACTTGAAAGAGTGGCAAGGCATTTCAAGGAAAGGAGGAAGGGTGATTGGAAGTGGTGGTGCTGGCATGGTGTGTGTGTGTGTGTGTGTGTGTGTGTGTGTGTGTAGGGTGGGGGGGTCTGCCTGCCTCAGCCAGCCAACGAGGCTCTACAGTACTCAGGTGAAGCAGCAGCAAAAGGCCCTTTCTCCTAGTTGCCATGACAACCCCGACCTCAGCTCCTGCTCTCCAGTGCCCATTAAAACCCTCAGGCCGTCAATCATAAGCATGGCCAGGGAGCATCGAGAGAGGGAGGGATGGAGGGAGAGAAAAAAACGAGAGAAGGAGAATGAAGAAGAAAGAAATGGAAAGACATGGAGTTTAAAGCAGCCGGTGGCTTTTGATGACTGCCCTGTTTGCCTCCTTCTTTTTCACTGATACACTAGATCTGCACAGGGTTAACTCCTCACACGCAATCCCTCTCCTTTGGCTCACTTTCTCCGCACCTCCACAAGACCATCTTCTCATAATCAGAGCTAGATTTTATGACATTGTCTCATGATACCATCTTTTCAAAACAATTTTCATTTTCTGTCCCCGCTTTGCATCCCTTTTAACTAATGATCCTACTTCATATTGCAATATAATATTCACCCATGCCTCCACCATATTGGAGAGCACTTTCAAACCAGTTGCAATTCTGTGTTTTTCTAAATTTAAAGCTTTTGTCTATTTCTACATTCTTTACTGGATCTTTGCAGCTTGATTTACTAGTATGTGATGAGACTTGCAGTTCGGCTTTCAAGAGAAATAGATTCATGTTTCAGTGTGCAGCTTAAGGCATGTTGAAAGGTGTAAGCTCGATTTCCTAAATGTCTGCAAGATTAAAACACCTCCTGCTTCAAGGAGTGTTCTAATTTGTATTCTTGCTATAAGTTAGATGGGAAGATTGATACCACTAAAATCTTCACAGTAAATTAAAAGCTAGTAATAAAAAGACTCATCTTTTTTTTTAAGTTTTCTTTTTAAGATCACTGCAACTTTGAATGTCCACCTTGGAAGTGCAATACAAAGTTTCTTCTATGGCCAACGTAAAAGAGTCTTGAAGGGTGGAACATGACAGGAACAAAGTTTATCCAACATTAGCCATGTTTTTCCTGAAACGGACAAGCCAAAGAGGTAAGCATTTCAGAGCAAAGTCGAAGGTGAGCAGCAGCAGCCAGGTGAGTGGCAGAGACTGATATACATATTTGCAGATCTTGCACGTATTAAATGAGGCAAAGGCACTGTATGAAGTTACACCTGAGTCAAGTTAAATCCCAAAGGGCCTATTTTCATCGGAAAATGAAATTGACACATGTAATTTTACTCAGCCAGTTTCAGGGGTGGAATAAGTGCCTGGAGGGAGAACTTAACTTTGAATATTTCTCCAAAAGCATTCTTGTTGAGCCAAAGGAGGAGCATCCAAAATAATACTTATCTGAAACATAGTTACGAGATAAGGATAAAGACTAAATAAGGACATAGCATGTTTTATTTAGCTTGCTTGTGTTTATTGATTAAGACAGCGAGAGTCTCAAGTCATGAGTGAGATAGAGAGGGACAAGTAGACAGCAGCTGCCACCCTGACATATCTGATGACGCAAACACTTGCAAGTACAAAACATGTCAAACATTCCTATCAGCCCCCTTCCTCCAACACAAGCAAGGCATTATCACAGGACATGTATTTGACAATTTACTTTAACAGAAGGGGTTCTACTCTGTTTTGGCCCCTGGTTGTTCTCCTCTTCAGTTCCACACTGGAGGCTGGTAGTGGCCGCAGACAGTGAGTGAGCGGCTCTATCTGTCCAGTGATCAGACCTCAGCTTCCAGGGGGTAATGGATCTGCTGTTATCTGGGTCCAGACAAGCTGGCCAGCTCACTGCTACCTGCTGGCCACAACAACACTGATACTAACCAACTCCTGTTTGTGTGCCTGTGAATATGTGTGTCTGTATTTTTCTCAGATTATGATGGACCAGCTTGACCCAACTATACAAACACAGAAACATAAAAACATCCATGATGGCTCCTGAAGGCTCCGGACAGAGAATTCACACATACGGTCAAACACACGGTCTGATCCAAGTGTTGTTTGAGCCCATACAAGGAATTCTGTTTTCATCTGCTACATGCTTTTCTTCTCTTCTATTCTTTGTCTGTAACCAAGTTACACACACACACATACAAAGACACACACACACGCGCAAGCTGCAGAAAATACAGATTTAAGATTGCTAATGTATAGAATTTGTCCTTGATGTGGATGGGCTTCAAAGAACAGCTTGGTCAGAAAGCTGATGTTTGTGAAAAGAACAGGATGCATTTGCAAAAGTGTCTTGTGTCGGTATGAACACTCCATTATGTGTTTATACAACCATGTCAGTTCTACTTTATAAGCCAGAACATTAAAAAAAAGAGTCCATCTGGTTCTCCTGGTAAATACAACCTGAGATGAAAAACGAATGCCATATTCCACCATGTCATTTTTTTATTTGACAAAAACTAAGCCTATATATGCTAAATCTAAGCTGTGCTGACAACCTTTCCCAACATGCCATATTTACGGAGCTTTTTTGTCTTGATTTCTATTGCCATTAATTTTTCATTTAACGTGTTAATTGTGGCTTGAAGAGTTTAAGACTTAGCTCCTGTCTGCATTAAACAGTCTGATCTTGTAACATCTTCTGGGAAAAATGTGTAACAGTTTTTCACTTGTGATTTTTTTATTTTTTAATCATGGATTTCCAACGGTTTGAAAAATGGCCTTTGAACCCTTCCCAGATCAATGGATGGCAAAGCTCTCAAAGATCACTGCAGATGTCTTCCCTTCTTGGCATTGTGTTACCACACACTTGATGCTCCTGATCAGCAAACTGTTAAAATTTTTGCTTTTATAAAAACAGCTGCTGAACAATTAATCATATATAATTTGATGCTGGATGATACATACAGTCTTAATTCCTGTGGACGCAATAAGGGTGTACTTAGTTTTTCCACATCCTGATTCCTTTTTCTGTTAAGTTTGTCTTGAATAAATATTGGCATGGTGCAATATGTTTATTTGTAGGTGTTCATTTGAGGCTATATTTATCTCATTTTAAGACTTGGTGAGGACCAGCATGTTCAGAGGCTTCAAACCTTAGTGTTAGAGATGAGAATATGTGTACATTTTTCACATGAATGCACGTGTAATTTCCATGACTTGTACGCTAACTTGCAGACAAACTGCTAGTTTGGTCTGGCCTACAGTGGTTTGTCCAAAACCAACCTAGAAATTAGTTTTCATGCTTCTCCTTACTGTTATTGCTATCAGTGTCTCCTTTCAGCTTTCTCGTTTGTCCTCTGTCAAAGCCTTGCTTCTCCACAGCTTCAAGTGTTCCAATAAGTCTGTCAGTGAAGTCAACTCTATAAAGATTAGCAGAGAGGCAGGAGTGTGTAAGCAGGGCTGCCAGCCGACAGACGGGTCTAATCGATGGATGACAGAGAGCTGCTCTGCCAGGAACCCAGCTCCCAACCCTGGGACAAGGAAATGCCCTCAATGGCCTGAACTGCTCTCTGTGCAGGCATTCAAAGAAACACATAACATGTATGTAGCAAAATATGTCGGCACACATATTAAGCGTGCACAAAGGTGCACTGCTTATACCACACAGACAAATTTATACATATGCTGCTGCCTTCCCATGGCTCCAGCAGCTGCTATGTCAATCAGGTAAATTAATTACCGGTAAACAAATCTGCTTGGAATCTCCCCACAGAACACACACAAACAAATGCACACATACACATTTCTCCCCTCGTCGCAACACCTCTGTCACTGCAGCATCTCTCCCCAACATGAGGGCCCCAAGAGCCTGCAGCTGCCCCACAGCTACTCAAACACTACTCAGAGCTGGAAGT
Source organism: Arrhamphus sclerolepis (assembly GCA_037176975.1). Lineage (NCBI taxonomy): Eukaryota > Metazoa > Chordata > Actinopteri > Beloniformes > Hemiramphidae > Arrhamphus > Arrhamphus sclerolepis. Next base: position 11,875 of record JBAMYA010042971.1, read on the forward strand.
CCAGAGGGAAGTTGCTGTGACTGGGGGGGGACACCACCCAGCTCTCACCTTGCTACCCTGGAGCTTCTGCCTTGACTCCTGCAATGTCTTAGTCAACCTCTTAGTCAACCTATAGAAATCAACACAAAATGCCTGACAGGAAAGAAAACACATATCTGACTGCAGATGGCATGCTTGTGCATGCATGCAAGCACCCACACAAACAAAGACGGCTTAAAAATGTGGTCTGAGATAAAACAAGCAAATGCAGAAGCAAAAGATTCTGCTTGTTATTTTCTGCCTCTCTGTGGATGGCTGCTGGCAGAATGAAGGGATATATTCTATACAGTACATGATGGATAAAACGAACACAAATAACACCCAGAATAAAGTAATAGCAGCATGAAAAGGCACTTTTATTTTTTTGGTATGTGCATTGCAGTCTGTTAGAATTTATGTTGAATAATTATTTTTTTTAAAAGATCATCAATAGGAACATTTCTTTTACAAAAAGGCTCTAAAATTGTTGTCAGTCTGCTTATTGGGCCAACTGTGCTGTCATTAGCCTACCTGAGGTAATGTGACTGCTAAAACCAAATTGCACAGTTTTTGTGTTTGTAGTGCCATAATTTTTACAATTATTCATTTCTGTTTATTAGCTGACCTCCTGACATGCAGACATACATTCAAAATGCACACACACACACACACACACATAAACTAAACACCCAGCAGCCTTTATTGGCCATGTCGGTAGTTAATGACCAAAGCTTAGTGATGGCCTGCTGCTCTCTTCTGACCCTTTCTAACATAGGTCCCCCCTACTGACTCCTCTCTTTAATTACACAGTAACACACACACACACACACACACACACACACACACACACACTGATATGCATTCTCCACTCGTGGCCTTTCACTCCTCCAAAAGACAGTTGGTGTTGACTGGAAAACAACAAGGGAACCAGAGAACACAGTGCCTAGATGCTGTTGCACATGTGCACGCACATTTTAAAGGAGAGAGGGAGGCATACACATGCACGGTGATGTGTCTAATTGAAGGTTATTAACGCTGCTAATTAGGAAATAATAAAACAGACAAAACCTAATTTGAGAAATACAGTAGTGAATGAAAAGTGTGCAAGCATTTGAAAGAGGCAGAAGAGAGTTAAGAAAAATGATTTTATCGTGCACTACCTTCTGCCCTCTGGTGTCTGGCTCTTATTCATTAAGTCTAGATGCTCAGCGTGGCAGGTCAGACAGGACTGCAGATCAGGACTGAGGAGGCAGATTATCCCCTGAAAGGCCACTTCACAGGTGATGACGACACACACAAACACGGGCAATCACCGTCAAACACTGTTATTAAAGCAGCAAAGGATGATAAATGCTGCATTTCTGGGGTTCGCTGCATTGTTCTCCTTGCAGCTAGAATGTAAATAAGTGTTAAGATGAGGAGGTGTAACACAGTCAGCTGTGCAAAGTGTTTTATGTCAACTTCTCAGAATCCCGGAACAAGACTGTCTTTCATCAGCTACCTTTTTACACCAACGTTCAACACTGATATAGACAAAATTCTGTCATAAAACAGCCTCAGACACCTTACATGCCTCCACAGACCAGAATGCATTGCAGCCCAAAAAAAACCCAAGATGAGACGTTTCTGATTTCCAGTCAGGAAACCTCAACCATCACTTTAAACTTTTCCACCTACACGTAGAAAAACCACAACAGAAAATGAACAGCTTCACAGCTGCTGTCTGAGCTTTGTAGAATATCATTCTGAGAGAGGCTGAGGAAAACTAGCACACAAAGTATGTAAATCATTCATGATCACTAAAAAAGACTCCAGGGATGCACCTGAAACAATAATAATAATAATAATAATAATAATAATAATAATAATAATAATAATATTATTATCATTATTATTATCATCTAATTTAATCAGGTTTTAATTTAATGTACTCAAATTAATTCAAATTAACTCC
>JBAMYA010042972.1:0-13845 GCA_037176975.1 Arrhamphus sclerolepis
GCTGATCTTCTTGTTGCCTTCACCTTTGTGGTGGAAATAAATGATTTTCTTTCTCAGGTCTTCTGTCATTTCTCCTCCATGTGATGCCAAAGCTGACAGCATGAAATGCGAAGAGGTTTAGACCCCCTTTTATAGTCACCTGTCTGCTAAATCGAGTAAAACTGAATAAGTGTGTAATCCAAGTTATATTGTTGACCTTGCTTTCACATTATAAGTTAAACAGATGTTATATAAACCATTTTCTCGTCAACATTTTGTAAATTGTTTGTTTTCACTGAGATATTGTTTAAAATGTTACTTTTCAAAGGAGGTGTACTCATTTACGCTGAGCAGCACTCTAGAAAAGGATTGTGTGTTCTTGAAAGATCTTTATTTATCAAGAAAAAAAGACCAACAATATTCTTTTTTTTCTTTTTTTCTCTCAGAGAAAAAGCAGAAAGTTGTGTTGCAGAAATACTTGACAACACGACTGTGTCTGCAGCTAAGGAGAGACACTTCCTGAAACTGAGGGAACAAAAAGTTACCATTCTAGCAAAGTTTTCATGTGAACGCTGAATTCTTAGCTGAATTTATGGACCTGCAGTGAAGCTGGAGGTTCCAAAATCACCTGTCGTCTTTGTGATGGAGTCGTAACTGTTGCTCAGTGAGTATGAGGTATAACGATGGAGCCAGCATTCACTTCTGCAGTTGAGTGAGAAGATTACTGAGTTTTACACGCTGACTGTAAAATACTGGACAAACTACCCGGTCATGTGACCCATAGATTTGTACAGAGAGCCTTTGAAGTCAGCTATGTGAGGCGGGGCCAACAGCGGGGCCATCGTCTGGCTGTCAGTCAAGCATGTATTATAGCCTTAATAGAGGTTTATGTGACGTGGTACAAAAAATGTAATGTAATATAACCACTGGTCATAATGCTACCTCCACAGGTTTGTGCGGTTAATCACATCATCAACACTTCATCTGTTCCTTTTCTTCTGCCATTTCCATTAAACCAAACTATATTACCTAAATTAGTGGGTTTCTTTAGTTCTCCTTACATTTTTCATGTGAAAGTACTTTTACTTTCACAGTTACGTGTTGCTGTGAGCTCTGGATTTTCTTTGATTAGATTTCAAGTGTCCCAGTGATCTCATATTATGATATTATCATATTATTTCTGATCACATCTGTATTTCACCGCTGTCCTTCCAGCTTTTAATGTTGCATTGGACCACTTTCACAGATTTTTTTTCACAGTGCTACAAACTCTCATCATTTGTGGACTTTACAATACTTTGCAACTTTGCAATATTAAAATCTTACCGGCTTTAATTTGTTTGATTCCTTTTATCATGTGTCCATTTTGAACACTGCTCAAACTGTTGAGTCCTCGTATATGGACCAGCTGCACTACCCGGTCGCTGGTGCGATCCTGCATTTATCCCTAGCTGTTGCTCGTGTTCAAGCTTTGTAATGACTTGTTGCTCCACCACTCTCTGACGCTGCAACATCCCACCTGCATCGTGTAACATTCCTGCACCGCTGCTGATCATCAGCGCTGACAGTCACCACTGGTCTGAAACTAACTGGGACAGACGAGCCACCAGTAAATCTTGGTGACGGCCGGTTGTTCTCCTCTGACACAGAAAGATCACAGAGTCTGGGATGATGGAAGCACGATCAGACTTTACTGGAATCACCTCCCCTCTTCAGCTATGAAGTTTGTCTCTCCTCAACACCATGTGTGAACAGGAAGTCCAGCATGAGCAGCAGAAATGGTTCTGGTGGGAGTAAAGCTCTGCTCCTTCTTGTCTGTCTGCAACTTGAAACCTCAAGACAGGCTTTGTGGTCTGAAATGTGGTGCTAATTGAAACTCATTGCTCAGTGTCAGCAGAAACCTCTGTCATAAATCATTTCTGAGCCCCGAGTGGTGTTGTTTGTGATTGTGAATCTAATGTTCACCGTCTGTTTTGCACATGTGGCGGTACGTTTGCTTCGTTACACATCTGTTGCAGTATTGGCCAGTAGCTCTGTCTGGCCCTGCTGCCAGCGCTAAGTTCACACCACTGTCAGAAACTGTTGAGGATTTTCTTGGAATCCACCAATCCGGGTTTTGTCTTGGAGAAGGGTGTTTACTCTTCATGACGTCAGCCCTGAAAGTCTTGTTCCTCTCCAGGTCCTCTGACGCACCTTGAGTGGCTGTCAGATCAGCATAAGTCATCTGATGAAGCCATGTGGCCCTGCAACATTCCTCCCCAGCATACCAGTCCAGCTCTTGCCTTCACGCCTCCTTCATTCCAGACTTATCAAGTCTGACGTTTATGAATACCTTCATTGTGTCAGCCTGGGTTCATGCTAGCTTATATTTAATTATTTTCTTTTCACCATCATCTTTGTAAGATATCAACTTATGCTGAATATGTAAAGGCAGATGATAAAGCTCTTCCATAAATGATGGCAGTGTTAACCAGAATATTCTTTATACATGAAAAAACAATCAAGGTGTAAAGAATGACAGCTGTTGCAGAGATTTACTGCTTTGCCAGTATTAAATCTGCTTGGGGAAGTCTTAGTTGTAGATATTCCAGAACTTAATAATGTTAATAATGATGCATCTCCCACAACTTAACATTTCAATTCAGTCAGTTCAACTTTATTTATATAGTGTCTATTTACAACAAAGCCCCACCAACAGCTGCACACAAATTCGTAATGATATCTGGAGAACCAGTAGAGTAAATTCTATGGAAGGGGGAACATTTCTATAAAACTATTTTTAAAATATTTATACAGATGTTGATGTTTCTAATTTCGAGGTTGGTGCAAACATTTGCACAGTATATCATAGTTTCTACATCTAAAAAGCCTGTAAACATACACGATCCTGTGATGTTTCAGAAGATTGAAGTTCATGGATTTTCTGTTTCAATTGATGCATTCATGCTTCCTCCACGATTTCACCATCACAAGGTGAGAATTTTATTGTTCAGGAGAGTATACAATTAAAATCAATGTGACATTCACTAAAATCTGGCTTTTGTCTGCACAGGTATACCATCTCTGTGGTATTTTGACAAAAAAAAAAAAAAAAGATCAAATACAGTTTTGTTCATAGCAGCCCAGACATGAAAGCACTTAATCTTCATCGTCTGTCAGGTGTGCCTCTTTTGAAATTGGCGTGACGATCTTTGCGCAACCTCATATCCTTGTTACACTAAATGTAGCATGATGGGAAGTTGTGGGTGGCCAGGAAGATGGAGAGGATGGATAATCCTCTCTGATCAGGGTCAGTGATGTCACAGTACCACATGCATCTGAATGGGTTACGGAATGAAGAATGATTAGACTCAAACCATCTCAAATGAAGTAACAGAGCTGCGTTTTATGCTTCAGTTTTTACCGGGTTTCAGTGCTTTCAACATTAAAAGTGCATATTCTTCCTTTTTATATGGCTTCAAAATAAAAAAATAAGAGTCATTTGACTTTTCTGGCACTTTTTTTTTGTAATTTAACCTTTTTATCCAAAATTGGGGAACCATGAAACACTGTCAGTGTTTTCCCCCTATTTTTGTCAATAGAGAAGAGTTTGCATGATAATGATGATGTCATACAGCCTGGCCAGCCATCTTCAGTTTTTCCTATTCAATATTAAGAATTATTACAGTCCCTCTGGATCCAACTTCTATTTCCAGGAGACCGTAATGGATGCAGGAGACCCAGCCTCTGGACACCACTGAATAGACATACAGCTAATCAGAGAGGGAAGCATGGGATGAAGATGGAGCAACAATAACCAGACTAGTATCAAAAGGAATCTGAAATGCCCACATTCCATTGGGTTAGAGGAGTGGTGGCTCATCGCCTTCACTAGCCTGCATGGGGGGAAATGCTGGGCTGAATGGTTCCTGATGGGTTGGAGAGGGGATCCAGTACACTGGTGGAGGTCTGGTGCATGACACTGACCCAACACACCAGTACCAACTGTGATCCAGCCTGAAGTTCTGGTTGTGGTCACCGGTTGGTGCTGTAAAAATGTTTAAGGTCAAGGCCACTGCTTTATGTCTCTTTGCTGGACTGCTTCAGCATTGACATGAGTTGTGGGGGTGACATTCAACATCAGCTAACCCACAATTTATATGGAGTAAGCAACAACAATGCAACTATATAGCGTGTTTGTTGTCCAGGGACCACTCAAGGCTCTTTTACAGCACAAGCAGCTTTCTCTTACTACCACACACACATCAACGAGACCAACCATGTAACAGACCGTTTATGTGACAGAATTACTCCCATAAATCAAATTGCACTAAATGGAAGTGACACCTTGGAAGAATTTTGTGCTCCCAATTAGCCTAAACAGCATCTCTGTGATGTAGGACTAAACCCGAGTACCCGAGGTAAACCTATGCACATGCAGAGAGAACCTGCAAACTCCACACAGAAACAGCACCTGAACCAACATCCAACAGACGTCAATGCAAAACCACTGCACTACTGTGTTGCCTGTCATAGTAGGACCCAGGGTCACCATGGTAGGATCCAAGATCACCATCACCATGGCAGGAACCAGCATCACCATGATAGGACCCAACATCACCATGGTTGGACCCAGCATCAACATGGTAGGTTCCAGGATCACCATGGTAGGACCCAGGATCACCATGGTAGGACCCAGGATCACCATGGTAGGACCCAGGATCACCATGGTAGGACCCAGGATCACCATTGGATCTGTGGTAGGAATTCACATCCTCTTTGGGTCTATTTACACTAGTTGGCATAGTGGTAACTGACTTGTACAGAGGTGTTGCTTTATTGTATTCTAACCAAAAACTGCTTTAGTTCATGTCATTTTTGTCCGTAACAAAACTTTACTCTCATTAACATCTAATAATAAATCTATAGTTAATTCAACATCTTTAAATGCAGAAAATCCCTTCTGATACAGAGTGTTGAACTGTTATATGTTTGTGGCTTTCATGTTACTTTCACAAGTTTGCAAGTTCAGAGTGAGTCTGTTTGTATGCCAACACTGAATCTCTTGCTTTTTTTCCTTTTTGGTTTAACTTACAAATGTTCCTTAGCGCCTGTGTAGTGTTTTTTTTGTTTTTGTTTTTTTTTGGTGCCAAAAACAAAATTTGTCATAAGTGAGTTTTAAGAAAAAAAAGCCTTCAAATGAGGCTGCAGGTAGATAGCAAAGAATGATTTAATGATGAGGAGTCTTATTAATTAGATATAAGATCACAATGACTACATGTGACATATGACATGTAATCACACCATTGTTAAATTCTGATATGGGACTTGACTCTGGACTTGCCTGACTCAGCTCATGACATGAGGCCTCGGACTTGAGACCTGCAAAACAATAACTTTGTCCCACCTCTGTTGATTTGTGACATGATGCAAAAAATGATGGACAGTTGTCCCACCAGGACGGGAGTGGAAAGTTACTTTGGCTTGTCTTTGCTGATAGCAGCTTGAAGAATTTTCCTGAAACAAAGCAAATACTCCTTCAAATCTAATTGAAACTGATATTTAAACTTGAACAAAAGTCCTTTGTGTTGCTTTAACTTAACTAGCTAACAATTGACTTAATTTCTTCATACAGATGAAGAACTAAACTACTTCAAGTCTTGATATCTCTGTTATGCTGGGATGTTCAGGAAGAGTTGCTTTCTGGATGTGGGGAAGGACTTTTACGCCACTCAGGCTTTTCTAATCAGCTTCTATTAAAGGAAGACTGCTTCCACTGAAGGATTAGAGAAAGAACAAACCTGTTCTACTCCTTCCACTTCCTCCTTTCACCTGGCAGTTTTAATTCTTAAAATATTACAAGGGGGTCTCATTCAAGTTCTCATCATGTAGGAGTATCGCCTACTCATGCTCCCAAGAAACCTGAAGCCATTTAACGAGGTTTCTATTTGTTTAACAGTCAAAAACAAAATCATATGGCCCAGTAACTGACCAAAAAGATGAAAAAGCCCTCCTTCCTCTAATGTTAGACTGAAGTCTTAACCATGTTTCCATCAAAATAACCTGAGGACACACTTTCCTCACTGACATTTAACTGTGTCAGTCCCAGCATACATTGCACGACATCTTATAAAAAAAATCAGCTCTTTGTTGTTGTTGTTTTTAAATGCATCTATTTAATCATATTTGTACAGAGTTTGTTAGCTTTGCTGAGATCTTGAGTCTTGTGCAGGACACAAACAGCCGACAGTCAGCTGAAGGTAAGGTGCATCAGGCAATGGGGGCCGCAGCCACGTGACCCCGGTTGCAGGGATTGGTTGAGCGTAGCTGTGACGTCAGAGGACCGCCCACCGCCTCCCTCCAGCCTCTCTGCCTGTCGCTGCTCCTCTATCTTTCTGTATTGCTGTTTTTCCCCCTCTCTTCCTTTCCTCAGCATCTCCTCCTCTCGGAGATGGCGTGTGTCAGTGCTCCTCAGGCATCTGGGGCCTAAAGTGCACAGAGAGGACCACATCCCTTCCCCCTCAGATTTCAGCCTAATTATTCGCACCATTATTTGGTTTGTCAGCTGTCCGCCAGCTGTCCCCGCGTCCCCCACCTCTCCGGTCCTCGGGTTGGAGGACATCCGCGTCGCGCCTCGCAGGGGGAGCTGTGCAGCATCAGCGATGCCCTGCCCAGGCATCCTCTGACCGGCCGGATCTTCCATCTTCTGCCGCCTGCGCACCAGAGAGCGACGTAGGATGAAAATCTGCAATCATGATGCAAGGTACATCTCCATCTTCATTTTTCACGTCCTCCTGTCCTCTCGTGTCCTGCTGGACCATTAAAGCATTAAAGCCAACGATGTGATCTGTCATGCTGTGAGGAACAGATAAGGTCTGTGCATGCGTGTGCGTGCGTGCGTGTGTGTGGCCGATTATGTGAATGGCAGGACGAGATGATATAAAGAAGAGACTGACAGCATGCATCTTGTGGGGTTTTTTTTACATTTTTTTTTTACACGTGACTGTGCGTGTCTGTGGAATGCCAGCAGACTGACACATGTGTCACTGAACCTGAGGGACAACTGATGCAGGAGAGCATTACAAACTAAGATGGAGGAGGTAAAGCACAGAAACAGTCCTGTGTATGAATATGCAGGGCCCTGATCATGCATTTAGGCCTGTGTGCTGATGGAAGGTGGTGGCTATTATTAGCAGAAGGCCTGCAGTCAGTCTGCCACAAAAAACATTCACAACTGGGATGAAATCCATGCTCAGTGCAGATGTCACGACCTCGTCACGGCCTCCCAGTCACTCCTTCACAGCAGTTACAGTTGCTGCATGAATTTAGTGGCATTCAGACTTATTTGTCGGCTATCATCCCCATAACATTGAAACTAGTTGCAGTGTGTCAAAAACATGGTGGATGTGTCTTTTATTTGTGGTAGAAATTACACTAAAATGACACAGAATTATCAGTTTTGCAATAGAAGTATAATTTGAATGGGAACTTCCAGTCCTATTGTTGTTTTAATGACCATAAATATGTAGGTTATTACTCAGCCTCTTTATTAAGATACAAGCAGAAAATACAGCTGTCCATTTGTTGATTATTGGCATTGGGACAAAATAAAGTAAAACATACCAAATAAAACCTCACGATGTTCAGAACAAAACAACTCAACAAGCAAATGTCTGTCTTTAGTGTGAACTTGCTCAGGACCAAGAGCAGATTTAATTTAAATTTTTATTTTAAGGAAACTGCAGATGTTTGCCCGTGGGGATTTATGTATGTATTTCTTTATTTATTATTGGTTTATTTGGGTGTTTGAAGTCATTTCCAGTTTAAAAACCGTTACTTTACTTGGGGCTGTCTGTGTTTGAATTTTTTCATTTTGTCACATTTGGAGGGGTCTGTGACATCACAGACCCAGCTCAGAGAAGAATTACCTGTGTTTATCATGCTGTCACTTGCAAGAAGATATTTTTTAAGGTTTAAAGATACTTTTTAAAAAAAGAGACATGGCCTGTGGGGAGGGGGGTGGAGGACTGACTCAACCCTCTAAACTGGCTACGATGTGATGGTCAAGGCAGCTTTTGTACCGTATTTCTGTGCTGTTTTGACCAAAGCATGTCACGGACATTTCAGTTGGACCTGATCAAACTGTGTAAACTTTGAACAAATGGTTATCGTCTCACACTTTGTAGCGCCGGTGACGTTTTTCCCCAGTTTGGTATTTGCGTTCAAACAAATCTCCTTGGCTCCAGGCAGCCTCGAGTTGCAGCTAATTCAGAGCTGTTTGAAAATCAACCTGCAGAACTTGAATCCATCTTAAGATAAAGTATCTATTTCTACTCAAAAAAAAAAAAAGAAAGACTGTACAGTTGATTTCAGAAGTGACCTGGTGAAGAAGATCAGTATTTGGTGGTCATGGGTTCATTTGTTTCAGTCTCAGTCTCCTGTCATGCATAGGGGGTTGCAACATGTAGCTCTCTGTATAGACTGTATAATTACTGGACAAACCCTCCACAGCTTTTTTTTTTCTCGTACTGTGCTGAGTAGGGTTATAATAGTTCAGATTTTTTGTTAATATTTTTTTTATTATAATTTTGTTTGATAATTTCAGTGTAGTTATAGTTAGTTTAACAAACATGTCGCCCTGGTGGATCTAACAAACACACATGAACAGTAACACACCAAAGCACGTGCACCACTCCCTCTACAGATCTAAAGTTAAATAAACTCTTATTTATTTGAAGGAAAACTCGTTGTTTCTGACTGAATCTGAGGCTGCTGGAACATTATTTCAGGATAAATATCTTCCCTTCCTTCCAGAAATCCAGTGTGTCGCACACGATTCCCTGCTGGACCTCATCATGGATTTAGTTATTTCACTGATGGAGAATTCACGACTTTATGATCTGACCTTCTTACTTCCAGGAGGTTGAAAAACTAAAGCTAAACTAATTTTACCTGCAGTTTGGTTTCCTTTCAGTTAGCTTTGCATCGTTAATTTTAGTTTTTAATTTGTTTTTGTTTTATGAACAAATTTGTTTGTTTGTTTTTGTAATTTTCATTTCACGTAACAGGATTATTTAAAATGTGCATGTTAGCGTTCATGTTGGTATTTTGGTAATTTGCTGTTTTCATGCAGGAAAAAAGTTTCCCACATGGCAACTTTGAACAGATCTCTCCCAGTAAGATGTTCCATATAATATCCCTGTAAACAATGACATTTGTTGCTACTTTATAATTCACAAGTCGTTTCATTCACTCCAAGCTTATTCCTAAGAAGAGGAACTTACTGTGTCCGAGCACAATGAAAAAGAAAAAAAGTTTCTAAGTAAAAATGAATGAAGTCACAATCACTGTCCTGTCTTAAACACAGCAGCAGTTTTAACAGTTTATTTATTTTTTACATTAATATACGTCTTTCATTGTCACTCATTAACAAATTAGATGAATAAACACAAAGTCAAATTACAGTACTTTTATTTCTGTTCTATTCCCATGCTGAAGCTGTTGCAGGAGAGCAAAGTTTCTATCACAGATAATAGAAATGACAATAGAGATTTTGACCAGCAGGGGGGGTTTGTGTGCAGATGACGCCTCGAGAGTAATTTTTGACATTAAAAACTCAAATTTCACAAAATTCATGACTTTTATCAATTATATTGTGAATTTTGTACTGAGATCAAAATGTTTCTTGTATAAGCGCAAATTAAAAAAACAAACAAACAACAAAAATCAAATTTTGCTGTAAAATCATATATTTACTCGTTATTAAAAAAATATTGCATTTTTGTCCAAATCTCAAATTTATGAAATTGAGACTTTTTTTCATGTAAAATCACGAAAAAAAACCCCAAACGTTTTTGTTTTGTTTTTTAAAAAAGGGGGCGGGGATTTGTGGTGAACTTAGAAAATTTATATTTTGAAAATAACTCTGCAACATTTTGACATAAAATCACAACTACATTTTTCTAGAATTTCAACTTTCTGTCCTAAATATCACAATTATTTTATTCAAAAAAGTTAAGATCATGAGTTTTGACAAAAATGAGCAACTTTTTCTTGTAAGATATTTTTCAATCTTCTTCTCAATCATGACTTTTTTTTAAACATAAACCAGCTGTTCTCCTCCTCAGTTGTTCTACTTTTTGTAACGAATCACACGAGCTGTGAAATCTTGTCTTTAAACGCTCTCGTGGGCCAGATAAAACGAAACCAGATTAATTCATCTTACTTTGACTTAAATGTCTGGCAGTGCATTTATAAGTTCATTGCTTTTCTTTTTTCTCTCTTTTTTTAATATGACTTGGCTTTAAAAGGTTGCAGGTTGAATTGATATGATTCCTCATATCATATATATATATATATATATATATATATATATAGCTATAGCTATATCTATAGTATGGTGTAAGTTTGTATTATACTGGACCAATAATTTATGCATTTCTTTAATATTGACATGCTATGTTTTTTAGATGCTTATGTTTACTTTCAAAGTGAAATCACAGATTATCAGTGAGGCTTTTGAAAAATACATCTCATTCTGTATGTAATTGATATGAGGAATAACTTAATTCAGTTTACAGCTGATGTAGTTAATTTAATAAGCTCTCCTCGGGCGAACTTACTTCATAACTGGGTTACAAAAACAACAGTGCTGCTGGATGCAGAGTCGTTCTGCACCACGATGCAGCTGGCCGACCTGAAAAAGCTCATTCGGTGCGTATCGCCTTACTGATCAGAGTCGAGGGCTGAGCCTTCACTCCTTGTCACGCAGGAAACATGCCGATTAACGCTTGCTCACTGAGGAAGAGCCGCCATACAGGAGTAACGATCGCAGTCGATCTCAGGACGCAACAACGATGTGTCCTTCAGTGATGCACTGAGCACTAACCTTCACATGTATGTGGTGCAGTTTGTAGGGTCTCAGTTAAAGTGGGATTATTTACCAAAGCACGATGATTTATTGATGCACTCTCAGAATCATATTATTGAGCAGTAATTGTGTTGACGAAAAGTCTAAATCATAAATTGGTCATATGTGTGCAGTATATTAATAAAAGAACCTCCACTGCTTAGTTACAAAATGACCATCCAACCGTCTGTCCATCACATGTAGCTGTTGAAGATTACACGTAAGAAAGAAACAGTTCACATTTGTCTTTATACAGATATGTTATACAGATATGTCACCTTGGACTGAAACAATGTTTTATTTTACTTTTTAAAAACACTATTTTTGACGTCTTCGATGCATGTTAGATTAGTTAGATTCAAAAAATCGTCCATAGGTGTGAGCATGCTTAACCTCCCATCCAATCAGATATTTATTTGTGTCTTTGTCTGCAATGTTTCAAAAATATGTATGAGGAGCAATATAGGAGAATACACAGAATAAAAATAGACTCCACCTTGGGTTGGTCCTGCTATCATGAACCTGCTGATTCAGTCATCATGCCAGCTAACCATCAATAACAGCTGATTTTGACTCTCCATACAGCATACTGTTTAGTATGTACGACATACTGGTTAGTATATACTACATACTCTTCAGTATATCCTACATACTGGTTTATATATACTACATACTGATTAATATATACTACCTACTGGTTAATATGTACTACATACTGGTTAATATGTGCTACATACTGGTGAATATATACTACATACGCTTCAGTATATACTGCATACTGGTTAATATATACTACAAACTGGTCAGTATGACACTAAGGTTCCTGACAGTAAAGCTAGAGGCTACGGTAATGTGACCTAAATTGACTGTACAGCTCAAGAGTGCCTCCCAGAGGTGCTTGGGGCCCATTACAATAACTTCAGTTTTATCTGAATTAAGAAGCAAGACATTTCCAGTCATCCAGGTCTGCATCTATTCAGGGTTTTTCATTAGCTTCATGTGGTCAGAGGGATAAATGTAGCTGAGTATCATCTGCACGACAATAAAAGTTCATGTTGTGCTTCCTAATGATGTTTCCTAAAGGAAGCATGTATAAAGAGAAAAGCGTGGGTCCAAGAACAGAACTCTGTGGTACTCCACAGCTGACCCTAGTACGACTGGAACAATCATTATTTACATGGACAACCTGAAATCGGTCTGCTAAATATGACTGGAACTATTTTAATGCTGTTCCTCTCAGTGCAACAATCTGCTCTGATCTATTCTTGTAGTTGATGGTGTCGAACGCTGCGCTGAGATCCAAGAGGACAAGAGCAGAGCCAGATCCACAGTCAGAAGCCAAGAGAGGGTCATTGGTGACTTTGACCAATGCAGTTTCTGTACTACAATGTGGTCTAAAACCTGAAGCTCATCATTTATATTGTTTCTGCAAAGATGATCATTATTATGAAGAAAGCATCTGTCTTCATTGGCTGACTGAAATAAAAATATAAGTCATTCAGTTTTGCAGGGTACTGACCTGATCAAAGTAGAATTATCCAGGTTCCTCATATTTGTCTCCACCAAGCTTCGCAGTTTGCTACATTTACTGTGTCTGTATTCTAACTGGGTACCACAAAGATGTGACAGTGGTTTCTAAAGAGGCATACCTCACAAAAGAAGAAGAAGAGTTGGGTTAATTCCTACACCTAAAAGCAGGAACTATTAGTAGAGCTGTAAAGATATGCTTTTTGTGGTGTTTTCCTGTTATACAGTAAATAGTCTTTCACTTGTGTAGCACCTTTTTCCTCCTAATGCTAGTACAAACACACTAATACTACAGTGCTTCTATTATATATTACAAACAGAGCTGTGCTCTGCTTCTACATTTATACCCTGAAGAATATATCAGAGGGCTACGAGGACGTTTGAACCTCCAGCTGCTGCGTCAGACCGAAGCATGCCATCAACATCAGCAAAACTGTGACAACTTGAAACAAGCTTATATTGTTTCACAAGGTTGCACAATATTGCAGCACCTCCTGTCCGAAATGTTGCTTCTAAGGCTTCCTTTGGATCTCTTATTTCGCTCTGAGTGATACACTTATTAGTCAAAAAATGGCCAAGATGTGTGTCACAGTTTGAGGCGTGACAAACCAGCCAACTGGTGACAATTATTACTGAATTTCCCTTCGGGGATTAATAAAAGTATTGTTAATTTAACTGAATATGTAACATGCATATTCTATAAAAAGAACAAGGAGACGTAAACAATTGCAAGATTTGTTCATTTTGTGATTCATTTTCTGTCAGTCACTTTTACGTTGATTCCTTGACTCATGATTTGTTTCTTTAGTTACTTTCAGCTTCAGTGACATTAAAAATAAACCTTTAGGAGGGGATGTTAGGGATGATGTAGTATCGCTCAGATCTTTCTAATGAATTGGACACATTGATCAGCCTCTGCTTGTGTTTCCTTCCCATTTTATAAAGTAAAGAAGGGGATGCTCAGGATGATTACATCAGCACCACTTAGTTTTATGCAGAGGCTTTCACCAGATGGCCTGGAGTCTGTTCCAAATCGATACTTGAATTTGAATCAAGATCTGTATTACCTGCGGATTTGGTAGTAAAATGTTCCTTTATGTGGACACAACCACCACATTGTATTGATAACATGACTGTTGTCCTTACATCCATCCAGCTCTAAAGATGGGAATAAATTCTTCATGTTGTCTTTCTGTTTCTGTCTCATTTCTCTGCATTTAGGACTGAAAAACCGAACCAGGAAAGCCCTGGGCTTACGAAAGAAAGACAAGGACGCGGAGACGTGAGTTTGTCCTGACACTCGCGTGACATTTGTGCAGGGACTTGAAACCACCCGGCAACTGGATTTATTTATTTAAGAGCCTGAATGAAACAATAGCGCTCTGGTGACGCAGTCGGAAGTTTTTGGCAAATGCTTGGATTATGTTTAATGTTTTATTTGTGTGTATATA
>JBAMYA010042973.1:0-13845 GCA_037176975.1 Arrhamphus sclerolepis
CACACACACACACACACACACACACACACACACACACACACACACACACACACACACACACACACACACACTGTGCTCTTGGGATTACTCTTTTCTCTCCTGAGTGTGAGCTCAGTCAGGTGTCCTGCTGAGGCTCCATGGATATTTTATAAGACTCCTCTGAAAATGGTCATGAAATTTTCATGAGGTTACATTTCATTGTGTGTTTACGTGTAGTTGGCGCCCACATGTGTGCGTGGTGCACAGCTGGAAGATCATGAAGTGGCGGTTAAGTGTTATGTGACCACCTGAAACAGGATTTAGCCTTTACCGTATGCTATATCCACCCAGCAAAGCTGTGTGCCAGATGAGATTCGTGACTGGACCGCGTAATACGTCTCTTTTCACATTAGATGACATGAACACAGTGATTGACAGTATTTCCATGACTTCACGTAGAACCACTCTTGTGTTATGTGCTCATAACAATAACTCAGTTGCGTGAATGACAGTGTCACTCATGAGAGTGGAGACGGTGGACAGCAGCATCACCGATGTCACTCCTCTTTTTCTTCTTCATGTTTCGAGTTGGATCAAAAACAGGAGAGAAGTTGTCACTTCAGAAAGAGCATCCTGCGCGACACAGGGGGCTGCCTTTCACTGTGACACCCCGCTCTCATTGACATTTGAAGGGTGTTAGGTCTAATTTACACTCACCGCCCACTTTATTAGCTACATCTGTTTAGTCGCTTGTTAACACAAATAGCTCGTAAGCCAATCACAGCGCAGAAACTAGCCATGTTGACGCTGTCAGCGTCTGACTTGATGGGGTTTTCCCTCATTGTCATCTCTAGGCTTTACAGAGAAGACAAAATATCCAGATGACAGCAGTGCTTTAATTAAAATGTCTGTATTAATGGTTCATAAACTATGAATGTCATGTTTTTAAATAGATTAAAGCTGAATCCGTCTGAAAACAATCAAAAGTCATAGAAAGGGGGAGAGACAGACACCCACAGGACAAATATTAATAATAATATTAATAAAATACAGACCCGTGTTTCCAAGACAAAGATAACCACGAACCATGACAGTCAACAAATGATGGTATACAATAAATAAATCAGAAATGTCACATGACTTGTAAATGCATTTAGAGACCAGAGCTCGTCTAAGAGCGCAGCACTGTGATATTAGCTGCTCAGTCGTCTCACTGTCCCCCGTCTGCTGTGATTTATGTCTCCATGCCTCCATCACAGTTTCACTGCATCTCTTTCAGTGAGGTCCTTTTATTGCCACTCCTGCAACATTTGGCTCCAGCCAGCAGTTATCACACAGATACAGCTCTTGATTATAGTTGATGCTTTATGCACATATCAGGTTTTGGCTCCCAATTGTGTTACATTAATCGATGATTTTGATGGAAACACGGTTGCAGTCGTAGAAACACAGTAGAGGGCATCTCTGACCGTGCTGGTTATTAGCCAACAGTTTAAGATTTAAGAGCTGATTTTAACTCCAGAGCACAACTAAAGTGAGGCGTGGATGCAGAAACTACAGCTGCTGTCAGGCTGTTGGTCATTGTTGTACTGTTGTTGCTTTTGTGTGGTGCTGTTGCGCCATCTCATGGCGCAAACCCGTTGAGCTGGAACCTTTGGCCGAAAAAAAATATGAAATATTTTCTGGATTTTATTATATTTTACAATTCTACAACAGTTTACAGATTAGTTTTGCAGGACGTCATTGTCATGGGTCTTTTTTTTTTCTTTTCTCTCAATTTCCACCATAAATTTTCAGTCTGAGATCTGGACTTCTTTGGAGGTTTTAGACCACGTGTCAAACTCAAGATCCGTGGGCCAAATCCGGCTCGCCGTATAATTTTATCTGGCCTGCGAGGGCGGGCGAAGACGACCATTATAGTTCTCACTAGAACATTTCTGAGGAAATTTCAATATGAATGATTCAGTTCTGACATCAAAAAGTGGAATAACTGAGGAGGAGAGCCGGTTTGTGTCAAAAAGTCATGATTTAGCAAAAGATGTTACAACAAAAAGTTGCTGATTTTTTTTTTCTAAATTAACTTTGTTTGTGAAAAAAATAAATAAAAATGTGATTTTTGGGAAAAAGGGTTAAAATTATAAAACATTTGCAATTTTATGACTCTTCTATGACTCTTCTATGTTGCAAAAAGTTTATATTTTCCAACAAAAAAAAAAAGAAATTTTGACTTAAAAGCTATGATTTTGTGACATTTGTGACTATATGATAAAAAGTCTTGGTTGTTCAATCTCAATTGATCTAAACTTTTTTTTAATTAAAAGAAAAGTCAAGATTCTTTTAAATTTGTGGTTTTACAAAGAAAAAAAAGTTTTTGGTACCAAAATCCCAATTTTATGATAAAGCTTTCAGTTTTTAATAAATTTAAGATTTTATAACATTTTTTTTTTTTTTTTATGAAACAAATACATGTTATTGCAAAATTTGAGACTCATTAGAAAAATCTTCACAGAAGCATCAGATCCATTTTATAGTTTTGTTTTTTTATTAACTCACACAAGGAGCATGACACGTGCAGTACAGGATGCAGAGTCAGACTGGAGTTCAGATGAATAAACGTATCTTTAAACAGGGTTCGTTTGTTCACATCCCAGACATAATAAGAGGTATTTTCCTCATAATAAAAAGTCTTTTCTCATAACAACTTCTGCCAGGAAGAAAAGCTGTTTAACTTGTACAGACAGACATGAACCTTAACAGTTCTAGTTGGGCCTGCCTCCATATATCAATGATTATACATAAACAAGAGTTGTTGGTTTTTTCTCTCTATCTCTCTCTCATCATTTTACAGCAAAATCTACTGTTTTTACAAAAAATGTCAGTCTTTCTAAATTTTCTAGATTTGTGTTTCAAGGATGGAAGTTGCAATTTTTTTCATAAATTTCATTATTTCTTTGTTTGTTTGCTTGTTTTATGACTGAGTCCAGGACCTAGCGGGAACTTTGACAACATAGCTGGTTAAGAAAGTAAAGAATAACCAGCCTTTTAACAGTAACCATGGTGATTATGTGGCCCCAGGATGAAATAGTTTTCTTTCACGCCTCTGTTTTAAACACTCTTTGCTCTTTACCCTCCTGAAGAATTAATTCAGCACTACTCTACTACTTTAGTCTGCTCCAGTTACTGACTGCTGTCTCCGCTGGTCATTCACCTGCCATGCAGCTCCACATCATCAGTAACTATGGATGTGTATTAAGAATGTATGCACCTTACACAAATTTTTAAACTTGTGCACAAGCATTTTGGAGACGTTGGTCACTGGCGACGCAGAGAAAATGAGGTGGTGAATTGAAGCCATGTTCATCTCCTTTAACTTCAGTCCATATCAGCGTTGTGGCTCCACGTAATCATAAACAAGCAAACCTGGATGTGAACTGCAGTTCATGGTTCTAACTAACGTGGTATCATAGAGCTCTGGCTCCACACAGAGGACAGACAGACGGAGTTGGCATGATGGGCTCCTTTTATTGACCATTTAAGGTAGAATGTGGATGTGTTGAGGGTGGAATATGCACCAAATCCACCTGCACTAACTTCCAGGTGACCTGTCATTTAGAGAGAGAAACTGCTTGCAAGTGTGTGTACGCACAATTTCATGAATCTCATTTTTTTGCACACTTTGTCAGCTTTTGGGTGTACACAAACGTTTCGTAAGAACCCGACATGCAGTTTCAAAAATGAGCACCCTGTTCACGAAGGTCTGCAAGCATTCTGGTCTGAGTGTAAATTAATTTCAACAGTTGGACCTCTGCGTGTATTTTTAATGCAAGATAGAACATTTTAATTTATTTATGAGTTGAGATGTTTATTTACTTATTTTTGCCAGTTCAGCTCTGAACTTCAACAGTTGCGTATATGCATTTGTATGTATATAGATATACATATAGTTATATATATATACCTATATGTCTGGTCCACTGAGCAGAGGTTGGTGTTTAATAGACGCCAGATCTGCTGCATCAGAGAAAACGACCATGTGTTGTCTGTCACCACAAAGAACCCAGGAAACAGTCCAAAGTGGCTCTTAAAAGCACCAGATGGAGATAAAAGTTGTTGCAAAGACAGCAGCTAATCAGGAAACAGGAACCAGCTATGGACCAGTATGGACCATTATCAGACAGAATACCATTCTACCAACGCTTTCACATTGAATTGGACTTACAGAGTTTACATCTGCTCTAAGTTTTTATTAAAATATCTTATTTTTATCTGTGAATTCTCACCCTTTAAAATATTCTCCAATAACCATGAAGAAACAAGAATAAGTCCTCACTAACACATGTCTTTACACATGAACAACGTTACAAGAAAATAAATTTGTCACTCAAGTACTTTGCAAGTTAAGAAAACAGCTGGGTGGCTGTTTAAAAGTGACTTTTGTAATTTGATGACATTTTTATAGTTCTTGTCTGTTTGTTTCTTGTGATTTCAGTGTAAAATCCCAAAGCTCATGTATTCATCAAATGGAATATATTCTGTTGTTAAGGAAGAACACCATTACATGAAAACAATTAGGTCATTTTGAATTTGATGGAAGCAGCACATGTGAAGAGGATGAAACGTACCGCTGCACAGCATCTTCTCTTCATAAACATCTGGGAACTGCTGGAATGCTGTCCCACTCCAGTCTGATACAAGATCTCAGCTGCTCAACAGTCCTCGGTTTCCTTTGTTTTGTTCATTTTAAGATGTGCCACGTGTTTGGGTTTGGTAAAGATCTGGACTGCAGGCAGGCCAGTTTAGCCCCTGGATGAGCTTCAACAAAAAAAAACAACAAAACATTGATTTGGCGGAAGAGGTGAGGCTTTTCCTGACCCAGACGTTATTTGGATGGGAGCACATGCTGCTCCAAACCTTGTATGTACCATTCAGCACCGATATTTCCTTTCCAGACGAGCCCTGATGCATTCCCATGCCATCAAACTGATGCCGGCTGTTGCAACGAGCTCTGACGTGAACGTGCGTGGTCCCCTTCTTCTCTGGTCCTGAGGATGCAGCAGCCAGGACTTTGATTTGTCTGACCATAGGACTGTTTTCCACTTCACCTCAGTCAGTTTTAAACAAGCTTTGATCCAAAGCAGATGGTCATTTTTGCTCATCTAGTTTACACATTTCTTCTTTGCATGATAGAGCTTTAACATGGTGCAGCAGACTCTATTCTTAGACAATTTTGGGAGTCTGCACATCTTCAGATGATGTTATGTACTGCAGATGTTGAGATTTCAAAGACTTGGCAGTTTTATGTTGAGGAACACTCATCTGAAATTGTTTTTTGTTTTTTCATTGTAGATTCAGTATTTCACATATTAGTGAACTAGTTCATCTTTACTTCTGTGAGAGTCTGGCTCTGAGATTGCTGTTAACCATGTCATTTTTACCAAGGATGTCATCTGTCTTGTTGCTGCATGCAGCCAAACACTTTTATGGACCAGCTTAGTTTCTGCGAGAGAAGTGAGGACGTGTCCCTGAGCCATCTGGAGAGTATTACCCAGAAAAACTGCTGGATCTGTTGTAACTGTCTCTCTTTCTTTAACTCCCCTCCTCTACTGGCTTTCTTTCTCATACCACAAACGCACAAATCCAGAGACGGGAAGTGCGGGAGAGAGAGAGATAGAGAGAGGCAAAGTCTGTAAGAGAGAGAATCTGGGCCGGGCCGTGAGTTGGGCTCACTTGGATCCAAAAACCCACTTGAGCAACAACTGATAAGACACAAGACGTTCAACAACTTAACCCTGAAAGCCCTCGCAGAGGGCAGCAAGAGGAGAATTCAGCCATTTAAGGACTGCACTCAGCACATAAAGACTGTCTTAAAGTATTGCTCTTTTAGAAGATTTAGTGAGGCATATTTAGAAAAAAAAAAGTGCTGCAGGGATACAGGAAAAGAGCTCATTATCAGCAACAGCGTGTTACAGAGGCAGAAACACTGAGGACCTCGCTGGGGCTGCAGCTGAAGAGTAATGTCAGCCAGAGAGATTCCCCTCTTTCTCTTATCTGTCTGTCTGGCAGTGAGTTCAGTCCAGAGCCAGAGTTCTTCCCAGGATGCTTTCATAATCCAGTACCTGGAGAGGAGACTGGCTCAGATGGAGGTAAGATGCTGCTGCTGCCGCTTCACTGTGGAGACGAGATCATAAGACTGACTGTTGTTTTGAATATTACTCACTCTGTACCCTAAATGTACTGAACCTTTTCCAGTCGGAACATTAGTTTTCAGTTTGTGAGTGGATCTTATTTTTACGCCACCATCAGATCATCTGGCTGCAATGTTTTTGGCTTCTCCTCCACTGCCCGGATGCTTTTTGTAAAATGTTCCCATTAAGCTCATGCAGCAGAAATATTTAGGCCTAATTTTAAGATTTATGTATTTCAATTGCATACACAGATTTGTCATAAACTTAATGTCATTTTTGGTTCTTGTATTTGAAGTAAATTGGATTTATTAATCATTATCCTTATCATGGATGGATGGAGGAGGTTTTAAAATGCAGTCTGATGAATTCTTGAGCATCGTCAGCTGAAAGCTGTTAATATCAAGAGTCTTATGAGGTTTAAAGAAGCTAGGCAGCCTTTGGAGATGTAGTTTTACTGAGGTACAGGGTGCTCAAAGCTGCTAAAAGGTCATAAGAGTTTCTGCCAATTATTGGTAACAATCACAATACAACATCAAATCTAATCAAACTTCATTTATCATGCACTTTTCATGCCAAAGGCAGCAAAAAAGGGCATTACATGATAAGAACAATGTATGCGTATTAGAATAAAACAAACCATCACACACCAACGTATATAACATAGCAATTAAAAACAGTCATTATTGTCTCTTACACACACATGCAGGCTCTTTTTAAAGGCATCAGTAGTCTCTGCAGCCCTGAGGTTCTGTGGTAAGCTGCTCCACAGACGAGGGCCGTAGAGATGGAACGAAGCCTCACTGTAAGTTTTAGTTCTCACTTTAGGAACATTTAAAAGGCCAGAGGACCTCAGGGTCCACGAGGGCTCGTAAATTACAAGCAGGTCGGATAAATACGAAGGCCCAAGACCATTAAGAGATTTATAAATGACTAAAAGAACCTTATAATTGATTCAGAAACGCACAGGGAGCCAATGCAGCAACTTTAAAACTGGTGTAATGTGGTCCTGCCCTCTGGTCCTCGTTTGAACACAAGCCGCTGAGTTCTGGAGTAACTGTAGGTTTGAAATAGACGTTCTAGGAAGACCAGAGAGCAGGGCATTACAAAAATCTAGTCTACTAGAATAAATAAAAGCATGCATAAACACCTGCTGGAAAGAAAGAGAGAAATGGGTGGACTCTGGCGATTTTTTTAAGATGATGAAATCCTGCCTTTGTTACATTTCTAATGTGTGGAACAAAATCCAGCTCAGAGTCACAAAAAGGACACCCAGGTTTCTCAGATTTTATAATATTGGCAAAATGATGAATGAATGCCATCCATGACTTAATATTTAAAATACATTTTAAAAGAATGTTATTGTTCTAGGTCATCAGGAGACAAAGCTGTGAATCATCAGCACAGCTCTCAAAATCAATGTCATGACGTCCCCAAGTGGCAGATTGTCCAGATTAAAAAGTATTGGGCCTAAAATTGATCCTTGGGGAACCCGACACTTGATTTCATGGATTCTTGAGGAGCATGTGTCCATACTTACCAAAAAATCGATGATCTGTGAGATAGTAAGTGAGTAAAACGTTTTAAAACTGTACCTGAGAGACCCACCAGACTTCGGAGTCTGTTTAATAAAATCTGGTGATCCAGTGTGTCAAATGGGGCACTGAGATCCAGCAGCACCAGGACAGAAAGCTTCTGTGAGTCTAAACTACACCTGAAGTCATTAAAAATCTCTCGGTACTGTGGTTTGTCCTAAAACCAGACTGATACTGTCCTCAAATATTGTGTTTATGTAAAAAGTCATGTAACTGAATAAAAACAGCTCTTTGTATAATTTTACAGAATTAATCTTCTTCAGAAGGGGTCTCATCACTGGGCAGCGGAGAAAACACCGTCTGAAGAGAGCAGTTTACTGCAAGACTTTTTAATTTATAATACTCGTCATATAAGACCAAGAGAATCGCAGCAATAAGTTATTACTTAATTATAAATAATATAATTAGAAAAACAGTCAAGAAAGGTGTTTTGATATTCTGCTGTCTCTACTTTAGCACCATATGGAGACCTGCAAGGCTCAGATGGAAAAAATAAACCAAAGTGGCATCAACTGCCCCACTTAGATTCATGAACTATGTGCACTGTTTGAAACTGTCCACACAGTTAACAAAACTATGTTCACAGACTTTGATAATGGGTAAAAGTTTATAAAAGTTTACTTTCATGAGGGCCTTGCTTTCAAGGTACTCATTATTTTAAAAAAGTGTGGGTGCAGATTATTAAACCGAGGACACAGTTTATGAAACTGTGAACACAGATTATGTAGCTGCACAGATTATAAATCTGCTGCACAGTATTAGACACAGCAAGTAGTAATTATGTGCCAACAAGTAAATAATTTTAAAACTGCTGTCACTGCAGCAGGTTTTCAAACAGCTACCATATTTGATGGTGCACGTATGTGCTAACATTTTTCTCTGTACCATCAACACCACCTGTTTCTCATACCATCTAATTCTGTTCTTCTATGAAATCAGGAACGCCTGAATCAGTGTGAGCAAAATTCACTGGGCGTCACTCAGAGAACCTACGACCTCTCCTCTGAAATCAGGGGTCATCAGTCCACGCTAGGCGTTCTCAGGTAGGTTCGTCATTATCTTCACCAAACAGATGACCAAAAGTAAGAAATAAATCCACAGTTTGAACTATTCAGCCACTGAACGAAGAGCAACATTTTGTTTGTGTCCGTAGATCAGAGGTGAGGAGCCACATGGACAGTTTGTCTTCACGTATGGACCGAGTGGAGAGAGAGCTGGAATATCTGGAAAATAAAATCCCCCCTCAGTCAGATATTGAGATGGAGGAGGCGCTTCTGGAGCAACAGATAAAGGCTGCAGAGCTGGAACAGATGAAAAAGAAGGCAAAGATCAAAGTGCAGAATGGTAGGAAGTGTGTTTGTTGACTGTGTAACGTGTGTGTGTGTGTGGTGGTCAGAACAGAAAAAAACAGAAGAAAGAATTAAAAGGGGAAGGAGCAAACCATCCAAGGCAGACAAACAGAAACAGGATGTCTGTAGGAACTATCATTCACTGCCGTCTCTCCAACACCTTCAGACTGCAGACTTGCTCTGAGTGACATCAAGTCTCTGAAGATTGTGAAGAAGGCAGGAGACGCACACGGTTCCTGGTTCAAGGACACCTCTGAAGGATCAGCTAAGGTCTCCAATATTTCAGTTTTTGCGTTACCTTTTCTCTCTATCTTTGTTTCTGAGCAGCAGCCTTTCATCAGTGCGGTCGGACTAATAAACAGTCAGGGATGTTTTTCTATAACAGTTTAACTGATGGAGGGTTTTAGCTTCCTGCAGACACCCAGCTGCAGATCAGTTTTATTACTCCCATCAACCCTGGTTTCAAAGACTAATTTGAAAGCTTAGCTGTTGGATTTAGCAGTTATCAGCTAAAGAAAATGATATTTGTCTGAGCAGCTATTGAAAGGATTGAAGCTAACAAAGAAGTTTATTTTGGATTCAGGTTTGCCAGTTGGCTCTGTGTCTAATGGTTATTTGGGGGTAATATAGTAAGATTGTAGATTATTTGAATTCAAGTCCTATTAAATACATTCCCATTTAATATAATGGTATTTGTTGAAATTTGAAAAGTAAGTTTTCTAGCCAAGAAAACCAGTGATTCACGCTGAATCGTAACTACGCAACTTGGAAGGTTTGTAGTTTAATGTAGAAACGTTAATTTCCAAAGAAGGTGAGGACTCCAGTAATGTATCCTTGGTATATTTTGAACAAACCATACAACAGAAATTTATCATAATAATAATATAATAATGATAATAATAATTTTATAATATCATAATGCTATGATTAAGGAAATACTTTAAACTACTGTTAATAGAAAAAGAAAGAAAAGAAAACAACTTTTTAATAAAAGCACCATATAAGCATTCCTTAAAGTAATGTTGCCAGTTTAGCATTATGTTTCATTCCTTTTATATCAGCAGGAATCAAAGCCAGTGCTGGCCTTCGGTTTCCTTCCTTTCTTTAT
This sequence comes from Arrhamphus sclerolepis, assembly GCA_037176975.1. Lineage (NCBI taxonomy): Eukaryota > Metazoa > Chordata > Actinopteri > Beloniformes > Hemiramphidae > Arrhamphus > Arrhamphus sclerolepis. Next base: position 10,214 of record JBAMYA010042973.1, read on the forward strand.
TGTCTCCAACCCTGAACATGGTGTTTTGTAAGGAGCGCTAGATGCTGGTGATGCAGTTTTCCATAATGAACTATTGTGAATTTTCATCTTACAACCTTTATACAGTCTATCCAGGATTCTTACTCTTGACATGATTTTCAAGCTAGCAGATGATTCACTCAGCCAGCACAACTTCCTTGGCTTCATTTTAAGCTACATCTGTAGAGTGAATGCTTCAACATCTCACCCAGTACTTATTCAATCGCAAAAAGTGGATTTCCTACAAATGTCCCTATTATATTATTTTCACATCATTTGTTCTGCAGAATTTCAGCCAGAATGAAGCCATGCTTCAAGGCTGCTCTCACCTCTGTATCACAACTGTACATCTCTCAGGTCTACCTGCTCAGTGGTTTCCATAACAACACTGTGTTGGAGTACGTGTCTCTGGAAAACTTCATCAAGAGGACTTCTAAGCCTCCAGCAAAGGTGCTGCAGCTGCCTTTCCACTGGCAGGGCACAGGCCACGTGGTTGACAACGGATTCCTCTACTGCCACAAGGCAGATACACCCAACCAAATACTGAAGGTTTGTGGCTTAACTCTGTGTACCAGGCGCTCTCAAAGCCTCCTTTGTTCTTGCACTGTGTTTACGGAGTACAAAAAGGAATGGAATAAAACAGCTGAATTGCAATGATTTTGTTTGGCAACACTTACAAAGAACAATCACTAACTGCACACAGTTTTTTGGCAATCTGAAACTGATTTCCTAACAGTGTTGTGTTGAATTGCATGGCAGCTTTTGGCTGCAGAATGAATACTTTGAAAGGGCTTAGTCATCAGGGAGTGGACTCCTTTTTCCTCTGTGTTAATCAGGTCAGCGCCAAAGAAACATTTTTGTTCAAGTAAAGATAATTTTTACATATACATATATATATACGTGTATATATAAATACAGTAGATAGATAGATAGTCACAGAATTGTCATGGAAGTCCAAAATTGTAACTGATACAAGATAGTTAGCAGCATTTCTTAAACTGTCCTGATTTGACTATTTCTGGCACAAACAGGTGGATCTGCTGAATGGCACAATAGTGGACAGCACGCTTCTTCCAGGAGCGGGTCGCATTCCCGCCTACAGTCTGAACCCCAACACTTACCTGGACATGGCAGTTGATGAACTCGGTCTCTGGGTCCTGCATGCTGAACTCGAGTACGGAAGAAACCTGGTCATCACCAAACTGGATAAAGGTAATCACTGCCCCTGCTCATTTTTTGCAATTTTATTTTGTACTTGCATTTGTAGGAAACATAAAGCCAAATAAGAACTGGAATAAGTTATCTGATAACCTCGGCTATGGAAGCTAAGTTTATTAAAAAAATCTTTTAAAAATGCAGAGGTGCTGCTGTATTTTATATCAAATATCTGTTTCAATTGAAGTTTTTTTTCTCTTTTTTGGTCTGTAGTTAATTGATGAATAGAAATTACCCACTGTATCACTAATAAATGGATTGTTTGGTTCCTTAAACATTTGCATTTAACATTACAGGCTGTGCAGAGTGTAAGAAATATTACCTGGTTCGTATCTTTTTTGTTTACTTGTTGCTGTCAGGGAATTTGGCGGTAGAATATACCTGGGATACACAGTGCAGAAGTCAAGATGCTGAAGGAGCCTTTTTGATGTGTGGGACCCTTTATGTGGTCTACAACACTCGCTATGGAGGACGCTCCACTGTACAGTGTCTGTATGACATTCATGACAGCGTCCACAGGTGGACACACACACACACACACAGTGTTTTCCTGATTCCAAACCATTTCCTAATACATAAATGTTTTCTCTTCTATGTCCATGGACAGCAGCGAGAGTCCTGTGATGTTCTTCCCAAAGCGTTACACCAGCCACAGCAGCATCCACTATCACCCCAGAGACAAACAGCTGTATGCCTGGGACGATGGCTACCAGACAATATACAAAGTGGAGACGCGCAGAAATGACAGAGTCGTTGCAGAATGAAGCCGATATGGATCATTTTTTATCCTGTATCCAGTTATAAAACTAGCACAAAAACAAAAATCACTAAAATAAAGCATAACTCTAGAAAGGTTACAGCATTGTTGTTTACAGTTGATCCCATTCTGGTTAGAGAAGATGTGTTTGTCATTATGAATGGTTATGAATAAGAAAACAAATGGCGTTTTATTAATTTCATAGGCTGAAGAGTTTGTATCATTTAAATAAAGGTCATTTATATTTTGTGCATCTTTATGAAGTTGCCTTTTTGGAGTGATGGAATGATTGAAATACATTTAGATGGCTTTGAGAAGACACTGTCCTCAGAGATTATATCAATTATAAAAGCAAATCACCAGTTGAACTTTATGTGTAAAGTACTCTTGAAACATCTGAATACATGCCAGAGCATTTAAGTCTATCATAACATGAGATGTGTCAAGATCAGAAGGGTCCACTTCAAAAAGTTAATGCTCACTACAACAAAACAAAATCCAACCTCAGCACACATTTCTACACTTCAGTCCATGATGTCCATCACATGACCACATCCATCAGTCTTTGACACAAAAACACATCAATCCTACTAATCAGTAACAATAAACCACAGACTGAAGGGGAATCAGATTTAACGTCAGCAAAAAAATACATTTCAGTATCCATTTCAGACACACTTTAAGACCTGTAGAAGAACAAAGTTGGATATAGAGATATAGAAGTATTTAGTACAAGTATCTCATAATTATTTATTAACTAATCTTTGTCTCACTTTAGTCTTTCTGAGGCATTTTTGTAATAATGTATTTGAAAAGCAGCATAACTCCTTATACAGAATGCTCTTTCAAATTCAAATTTGTTTAAGTTCATTAATATAATATTTTATTGACCCAGAGAGGAAATGTGAAATAAAAAAATGTCATTGCCTCTTACTTGTTAGATGTGTTCATTCTCTTTCAGTTAGACATTATGTAATGTGCACTGAAACCATTATTTTGTTCAAAAACACTTCAGAATACCAGCATTGTGTACAAATAAAAAAATAATCTTCAATAAAACCATGATGAGGTTTCTGTTCACAGCAAATCAAATTGGATAAACACACTTTTACTGTCTGCACCTGGGATCTATCCTTCAGTAAATGCGATGTGATCTGTAATAACACAATTCAGCCAAACTGCTATATATTCTCACTAAACATATTTTAATTTTAAGCATTTATTTGTCTGCTTTATTTAACTAATCTGTCCTTTAGAGTCATTTTTCTTTATTTGTTATAGTCACATTTGACTTGACAGCACTAAAGGTTTCATACCCACCACTGACGATGATCAATTTAGCAAACTGCAATTCAATGATTGATTAATAGGGGCTGGTTTCCAATAGGGGTCAGCTGTCATATAAACTTATGTAAAAATATCTAATTGTTAGGATGTAGGCCATATTTAGAGTCAATGGTGTTGGCATAATCTTGTTTCAGGATGTAATGACTATAATGTATACCGCTAAACAACAGAGGTGCATTTCTGATGGGATGTGCTTATATTTTTGAAATTTTAAGCAACATTTCTGATTGTAGTTGAACGCTGTAGTCCTTTAGCAATTGTGCAGATTTTTCAATATAAATATTTAGATTGTGAA
>JBAMYA010042974.1:0-13845 GCA_037176975.1 Arrhamphus sclerolepis
TTTTGTTTTGTTTTTTTTTCCTAAATTATCAGCTGTGTTATAATTATGTGCACCTTAATGAATGTTGCTCTGATAATTTCTTTGTCAGGGAACTGCGCAATTCCAAATAAAAGTTTGAATCTTCAATTGGGACTGAACTTTGTATAATTGCAACTTTTGGTCCTAAAACAATAAATTTTGGTTGTAAAAAAAAAAAAAAAAACCCTCTTTGTAGAATAATAGTTTTTTTTTTGCAAAAATTCCCCAGAGATGTTCTACTTATATATGACCGTCTATCTGAGATGTACACGAGATAAACAGCCATACATCGTATAAGTATATGATTACGTTTGCTTATGTAACACAAGAACCTCAAGGAGACAATGGAAAGATGATGTCAACCATTTGTCTGTAAACTGGAAAGAAGATTTCACAAAGAAGTCAGGATAGTTTACCTTCACATTTCAATACAGTGCAGTGAACTATTAAAATAAACTAAGAAAAATATAATTCAGAGTACATAACCGCGTCACCTGAGAACATTTGTGATTCTGACTTGTACAACTCTCCGAAGTACCGTCCTTTTAGTCATTGTCTGACAATTCTCCCAAAAGTCTGAGAAAACAACACAACCCTCAACTCAACACGGTCGAAACTCATTCATCACTGTGAACCCTGGTAGGCCACCAGTCCCCACTCTTTACTTATAAATCCATTTGTTATAAAAGAATAGAATCCACAAACAAACGCTTGAACAAACAGTCACTCAGAGGGTCCTGAAATATGTGCAAGAAAGCGATTAGCTGTGCCAAATTAGTCTGACTTTCTAAATGCAGGAAAACAAATGAGAGTCTTACTGCCCGAACACCAGACACATTGAAATATTTATATAACTGATACAGAATTAGATTCCTTAATTTGTCCAAAATATCACTACTACTACAGAGATTTTTTTTGAGTTGGAAGTGTAATTTTTATGAGGGTGAATGAAGCTCCAAGATTTTATTATGTGACACGAAAGCTCTCCACTGACACTAATGAAATAGTTAAAGGCTAAACAGCTCCGGGTGGAGAAAACTGTTGAATAAATTAGGGCTTTAAATTAAGAAAAACAAATTCAAAAACAGCTTTCTCACTCACTCTATCAGAATAATTGCAGCTGTACACCTGGAGCAAATAATATAATGGCGTACCTCAATAACAATTACATTTTTAAAGTCTATTTGTGGAACTGTCAAAAGATATTTGTGTACATGAGTGACATTAATGGATTGAGCTCTTGTGCTGCTTTATTTAGCAGGTCAAGAGAGGAGAGAGAGGATGGGCCGCTGTAAAATTTATTCACGTAGACTAAATCAGACAGGATGTCAGCTGAAAACATGTCACTGCAGGAAAATAAAAAGTCATGAGCAGTATCTTCATCACCTCTCTGGTGATGCACGCTCAGCACAGACAGGCTAAAGCTCCCTGATGCTCCAGAGTGCATGGTTGAGGCATAAATGTGTTTTATTAGACAAGGGTTAATCTCTAAATGGGTTATCCCTGTTGTATGTTGGACTCAGGCTTGACAGCAGGGTCTGGAAGAGAAGCACAGATTGGGGGCCATCAGACTAAATGTAATGTGCTATATTTTTCTCCCAGAATGACTGGCTTTTTTTCATGACTAGACCTTTCATGTCTAAGTAGAACAGATAAATGCTCCTCTGTGTGATCTATACGTGACTCTGGGAGGTGCATTAGGAGCTCTCAAGCTGGTAAGGCTGTAAAAATCAATATTTTGTTTGAATGTTTTCATGCAGCAATGCCACATAGTTCAGTGCTTCACAAATATAGCGTACAATAAGACAAAAGTAAAAGATGAACCTTGGCGTTTAGACCCTACGTTACATGAACTTAGAAACAGCCATTGATTTGATTTGATTCAGTTCAATTCAATTGTTATTTGTTAATCCCCCAAAACAAAGTACAATTACCTGACAATATAAAAGCCATTTCAAATAGCCATTGTAGAAGGTTAAAGCTACTACCAGAATATTTGTCTTGCACCATGAAAAGAAAAAAAAAAAAAAAAAAAAAGAAAAGAAAAGAAGCAAAAGCCATCAATTAGAAACGTCCACTTCTTCTAAGAACACCTTTTCCAGTTTTTCTCTATTTTAAATTCAGGGACCAAATCAAATCATAAATTCATCAACAATCTCAATATCAGTAAATTGCTATTGTATTTGTCTTAGTGGCTTCATACTGGCTCAGCTCTGGCAACCTCTTCTATTTTCCCTTTGATATCCCTTTGGTGATCATATCTTTAGTGTAAGTAGCCAAACATCGCTATCCAAGCTGCATTGTCAAAGGACAAATATCTCACTGGGGAGTTAAAGTAGCGCACACAAACTTTTGTAAGTGTTCTCTGTTGAGCCCTTTGTTCTGTTTTAAATTGAATGCTTATATGTTCCATTTTCAAAATAACTGAGGTCTTTCTCTTCTTTTTGTAAATTCATATTGTTGGGCTTTGGGTTGGTGATTGGACCTATAGGAGCAGGTTAGGACATGCATTTCACCCTTCCGAACAGTTTCACCACAACCTACAGCTCTAACATTATTGATAATTGTTTCATTTTTCTAACTAATTTTAGTTCAGTTCAAATCATAGTGAAGCTTCTAATGGAGTTTGCATATTCTCTCCAGCTGCTTGAATTTTCTCTGGCTTGGCTTCCTTCCTCAGTGCAGAAACGTGCATGTTAGGCTGATTGGAGATTTTCAATGGTCTGTAAGTGTAAGCACGCCTAGTTGTCGGGCTGTTTTTATCCCTGGGATGGACGGGCGACCTGTCCATGGTGTACTCCGCCTCTTTCCACGTGACATCTGTTGTACTCGGCAGCCCGCTTTTCTCCCAGAACCAGATGAAACAGGAATAGAAAATGCAGGGATTTGCTATTATTAATATCACTTCATTTTGAAATTGACAGTATAATCCCAACTTCTGTGCTGAAAACTACTCATAAGGTCTAAAATAAATAAATAAATAAATAAAAAGAATCAGTGTCCCTGAGCCAATGAGCAGCCAGTCATCTGCAGACACTGGAACAGTTCATTCCAGGGATACTGCTGATTACTTTATCCTGTGGACTTTTGTATGTTGACATTTACATCTTATCCTGTAGCCTTTATAGCCTGAGTGGGCAGAATTCGAAGCACAATTAAACTGTTTGTGTAACTTTCTTTGATTACAGTCACAACATTGCTGTTCCTCATTTTTACAGCTGTAAAGTATACAAGCCTTCCTTGAAGAAAACTAATTAAGTTTTAATGTAGAGTGTTCACATGATTTATATCAGCAGGGTCTTGGCTTCACAGTAATTTGTTATCTTTGATTTAAATGATTTAACAAAACAGATAAAACAGCAAATGAGAAGGGGAAGGAATGCCTAATGAGTTCAAAAAGAGCTTTAAAATCAGCTGAATCTCAAAGAAGGCTCTCTCATCATCAGCAGCTTCTTAAAAAAGTAGGGGAAATACTCAAGAGGCACTGAAAACAGTTTACTTTAGTTTTTAGTACAAAAAACCCCCCAAACACATTACAGTTGTAAATTTCCTGAAGAACTCTGTTGCCCTCAAGATTTCTAGTTTTAGAGGTTTTACGTTTTTAATCGTCAACTAAATGGCTACACAGATTGAATAAATGAACAAACTGCTTCCTTCTCTAAAAGTAAATTAATAAGAGATTTGAAATAAGTAACAATAAAATTTACATTATTCGCACTCAGTGCAGCAGTGGTTTATTAGGAAGCCAGTCTATAGCATCGTAGGATTCTGCATCCAGTTGATGCTTCTGGGACCCTCAGCGAGAGCCTAAACTACCATAGTAGGTGGATTCACATTCAATTCAGGTTATATTGTCTTGTCTCTTTGGCAAAATTTTAATTATTACTATAATCAATTCTCAGAGAGTGTTGGTATTGCTTTGAGCCTTCCGTTACAGCAGAACAAATCAGTGGTGATAATGATCACAGACTGGGATGACAATGGAAACATTCATTTTATTTCCCCTCAACTGGGACAAAAGAAAAAAAAAAAGTTTTGCAAAGGGATGTACTCTGGTCTGTAAATATTTTAGCTACATTGGTTGAAAGGTAAATCTTGAACCAAGTACAGAGAGAGAGTGTCAGGAAGGATATCTGAGAAAAAAAAAAAAAGTAAGATCAACATGCAGCACATGATCATCCGCAATGGCTAAAGAAAATGTATTAGTAGTATTCCAACAAATCTATGAATGCTTCTTCTATTAAATGCTCTCTGTTCAACTGGCTGCAAAACAAAGCTAAAGCAAGATAGTTCAACCTCTGTGTTTAGCAGTTGAAGGCAGCTAGATGTGATATTAGTTTTGTGATGTTTTGAAATGGTACCCTAATCGCCATATCAGATAGATTTGAAGAACACATGCTTGTGGTCTTAAAATTTAAAAAAAAAAAGATAAATAGGAGAGTATATCACCCTCAAAACGATTAGTGCCTTAGCATTAGATGCTATAAAATGCCCACTTCTGTGCGTCTACCAAATGTATTGTAAACAAGCTTCTGTGTAGCATGTCATGTCACTTTTAGACATGGTTATCCTGTCAGAGGGAATGTGTCAGCATCAAAAAGTTGTATTATTTAACAGTTAGTACTTGACCTAATACAGTTTCAAAAGATAAAGTTAATTACATTTTGAGAAAATTACCTATACTACCTTTAAACACTGATATGTTCTTACAGCCTGCTGATGCACTGTGGCCATCAATCACGTTTTTAAAGTACGAAGCAGAGGAAGTGTACAGATTAACCAAAGTCAATGCAAACACTCTTGAATGTAAAAGATCTAATTTTTTTAACATGCAGACCCCATGATTGGGAGGAACGGCCTCTCTGATCAGAAGCCAAGTAGTTTTTTGTTGTTGGACTTCTGTGCTTGTCAATTTTGTCCATAACAAACCATGTGCTCGAACATAAGGGTGTTCATGAGCGCATGTCAGATTGGGACTTGCTGAGCAATGCACTTTCAACTTATTCAGTCTGTGGTCCAGGCAGCTGTGCATGTCACCTTTACATTGTGCTTGTACACAGAAGGCTGCAGCATGTTTAGGGCAAACTCCTGCTGCTTCAGGACGGTTGCAGCACACTTGTCCGCCGTACAGAACAGACTTTCATGCATGGATACATATGTCAACAGACTTAACGGTATGCAGAACAGCATGAACCTAACCCCACAGTACAGATGGATCCTTTTACTGACTAGGCACTTGTAGGCATATGAGAACATCTGGGGCTGCCTTGACTGGTTAAAGTGTATGCAAATGTCCTGCACTTCTGCAGGGGAGAGTGGGGAGCAGACAAAATGTGGTCATGGCAAAGACTGCTGGATACAGATCAAGTGTTTTATTCTGGTGTCACACAGCACTAATTCCATGAGTGTTGCTGTTGCTGGCTGCATTTTGGATTGGGCCAGATGTCAAAACAAAAGGGGTTATCATTTTAAGTAAAAGGATAAGTAACAAAGTTTGCTGGAGCTGTAAGCAGATGAAGAGAGGAGAAGATGGTGGGTGTAGTACCCCAGAGGTTACAATTTATTTATATTTTCATGCTCATGCCTATTTTCATTTCTCCATCCCTCTGCTGCTTTGCTTCCCATCACTAGAAAATAAAACCTGAGGCTCTCATCTGCAACATCAGCACCAGTGTGAGCAGAGCTGCTTTTTGTCAATTTTGACAGGAGGCAGAGCTGGTATACAGTTGGAATATAGGGAGGCTATTATCCAACACAGAGTACAGAAATCAACTATAGAAGCAGTTTCATGCATGGAGATATACAGTAAACTATGCAGGTTCATTTATTACCATATGTGAGCCATTCTATAGAATAGGTGCCATATGTGTAGGGCGGTTTGCCTGCCCTACACATCAGGTAATAAACTTTATTGTACAGTTGTTCATCATCAAATCCATGAAATAGGTAAACTTGACGACAAGAATGAAGAACATTCTCGAGTTATAACAGCCTTTTGTTAGGGACCAAAACCATGTGACTTGAGGCAGTTTTTAGGGAGAATGTAATATGTGTTAGAGATTGAGACAGTCGACCTACATCAAAATAAAATGCTATTTTAAGACTCCTGCAAGACTCAAAAATGTAATCCAGCTTGAGTGATAGGGTGGGTAGGGTCCCTCAAGAAAAACCAAATGATTCCTGATTCCAGATTCCTGCTGTTTCCAGTCTTTCCATGAAAACTCTTTGGTCAATTTTAACTGTCATGAATTAACCCTGAAACATTCCATTGAATTGTTCTCATTGTGTGACTTTGGCTCGTAGGTGAGCTGAAAAAAATGTGTCAATAATATTTTTGAAACATTTGATTCATTCAAATTAAATTGTAGTAGATTAATGTCAGATTGTTGTTGTTGAGGGTGTTTTCTACATAGTCTTTGCTATTATATGAAGACCCTTGTTCTTCTATCAACAAAGACTGACAACACCACTATCCAAAACAAAACCAAATGATACAGGACTATCTGAGAGGATGCTCTATATAAACCTTAGACTTCCAGGCAGCTGATCATCTGCTGCGCTTTAAAACTTTCCTTTTAATTATTGATGCAATCTGCAACCATGAGGGCGATTTTCAAAAATACACACAAGGGGAAGACACACCCAGAAGAAAGTGGTGGTGTCAGGGAGGGTTGAAGAGCAAGCCAAATCTTATGTCATTAATAATTTATCTGACTCTCACCACCCAAAGATTTAAAAGGAACATGGGATGTACACTATTCTGGCTGTTTCTTCTGCAAACCCGTTCGGCTTAATGTATTCAAGGCACGTATCACCAGCAAGAAAATCCAGCAGCTCATGGTGCTTTGCACAGTTCATCATTGGACTGAACAAGCTTTGATGTGTTGATATATGTGTGCTTTCCATTTGTGAATAGACAGACTGCTTTGTGGGTAACTTCCTTCATCTTGGCAAGGATGTCACCTCTTAACCTCTATTTTTCTCATGTTGTGATTCTTCTTCAGCGTTTCAGCTCTTGTTTAAGAGCCCTTTTTGAACATGTGGACACGCAGACACACACTTACAAACAAATTCAACTTTTCTCTCTTTTATTTTGTCATTGTAATGCAAAATGTTCACAGCATAAAAGAGGTAATTCTGAAAATAAAATATTGATCACAGATTTCAGTCAGTTCTTGCTGCAAATAAAAATTATGATAAAAAAGGAAAGTAGGCAAAATAGGTAAGCTTTTAATGTATTTTTTTGTTGTTTTGACTATGCACATTAAAAAAAATGTCAAATAACATTAATTTTCATGTACTGTCTTTACTATTGCATTACATTCAGCAGTATGATGTCCTCTGTCTTTTTTCATCGATCTGCCCTCATACGTTTATTCACAGACGAGGCGCATTGAGGCTTTCAAACTTATTGACCTCATATTCTCTGTGTGGCTAAATGTGCTGACAACCACCAACTATTAAATCACATTTTATGTGATGAGCATTAATGAATTAAGGTTGAATTACATTGAGCAGATGAATCCCAGACACTGCCCTATATCTGCAACGGCGAGACAGCGGGACAGAGCAGACGGCGGCTGTGGCAGGTCGAGGGTCTCGACATCAATATGACTGTGGGACTGCAGACATGAAGATATTGTTATAAATATACTGTATTTGTGTAGTTTGAAAGTATTAAAAACAACAAAAGCAGCAAAAAAACAAAATAACAATCCTTCTTTTATACATACCAATACAATCTATTTGTGAAAAACCCATGTTTTATTTCCACTTACATTTTAAGATCATGTATGCTTAAATGAAAGTGAAAAACAAGACAAAAACGTTCACGATTTTAAAGTAGCCATAACATTGCGGCTTTTTTTTGTGGTTTGTGACTTATTTACAATATTATTATGGCAAATAACCATCTTAAACATGACTGGAGGTCACAAAATTATGTAAACATATATTTCAGTATTCTTATGCACAAAATAATTGTTTTCCATTTGACGAGCTTTTTTTTTTTTTCCAATGCTCTCAATGACATCATCGAGGGCAGAATTTCCATTAAAAATTACTTTAAAATCCTTTTAAATACATAATGCATGGTACACTCATTGTAAAGACTGATTTACCGGGGCTACAACAATTGCAAACGAATAAATAAGTTTACCCTCAAAGTTTCTTCTTGACTTTGTTGACAACAAGAGGCATCTGGTTCCATTAGCTATAATTCCTGAAAAAGGTTTTTCTCCAATTACAGAGCCAACACAGTTGTCTGCAACAGTTTTCATAGTGTAGGGAAAGGATTTTTTTCATTCGACTTTATATTAAACCACTTTCACTTCAGCTCCTGGATGCTTAATTGGACAGTAGACACGACATAAGCTGTATAAGGTCACCTCTCCAGGCCTGTGCCTCATGCCCAAAGCTTAATAACAGAGAAAAATAAAATGCTTTGCTCCACTTTAGCTGAATTTTCTCCTCTGTTTCTCTCTCTCTTTTTTTACGTATACCGTGTACACAGGTAGACATGCAGGTGGCGGAAACACCTTTACACCTCCTAACAGGGTGGTCCGTGGGTGGATATTAATGCTAAATAATGAGGTGCGGGAGTTCGAGAGTTTAACAAGATACACATGTTCATGATCAAACCTGGAATTGTTTTTTGGTAAGGAGGTTAGGTTTATGTGAAAATCTACTCACAGATGTACATAGATTTCTTCATAGATGAGTTGCATTTTGGGTACATTGACGGTTGTGGCCAAGTCCCTCACTTTTTTGGTCTTTGGAACAAATAGGGCATGGAGTGGCATATACAGAAAAAGCATATATAATCAGTGAATGACTACATAATCTGTAATGTATAACAGCAGGCCTCTGGGAATTCTGCCAGTCAGAAAACACTTAAGTCAAATGTACTTGTTTTCAGGGAGAAATTTGCACTTTGCTGTTCAGAAATAATTGCAGGCTTTCAGAGTCATGCTGCAAGCAAGCTTTCCTACAGGCAGGAAATGAGCAAAAGAGAGCCACTTTAGGTGACTCGTAGGTGAAACTCTCCATGATTTATTTCTTAAGATTTACAATCTTATCATGTGGTAGAGACAGTGACGGCTTTGGTGAAATGATACTGTGCATACATGAAAGTACCAACTAGTGTTTGGACAACAAATTACCAACAAATAACTGGCTTATTTTCATTTAAAAATGTAAACTAACACACAAGTTAAATAAATACTGACTGCATCATAACAAACTATTTAAATCACTCTATCATCCTTGAACTATAATGTATTCTACCTGACTACAGTTGAAAACAGAGGTTTACATACACTGCATAAAAAACAAAACAACCTTTTTTTCAGTTTCTGATATTAAATCGGACTAAACTAATACCACTAAATTAATTACAAATTGCTGTAAGGACAATAAAGTCAATGTTTTGGATTGCCCATCAAAAAGCTCCAATCTCTATACTATAAATTTGCATGCAGAGCTGAAAAGGTGCGTACGAGCAAGGCGGCCAACAAAGCTGACTAAGCTCCACCAGTTCTGTCATAACAATAACAACAACGACAATAATAATAATAATAATAATAATAATACTAATGATAATATCAGTAATAATAATAATAATAATAATAACAAAAATCAAATTTTATCTCACATTATTCCTGCCCTTAGAAAATAGAAATAATTTAGATAATTGTAACTGACATAAAACAGGAAAAGTTTATTCTGCTTTAATGTCACAGTGAAAAAAAAAAGGTTATTTGTATTTTTGTGCAGTATATGTAAATGTTTTATTCCAACTATTTATGCATACTGAATTATGTTATGGAGGACAGATGGACACCCCTGTTAACATCAAGCCTTGACCTGAGAAGAGACATACGGTCATTTGTATAGTTTGAGATCATATGTTGAGAACACAACAGAAAAAAACAAACAAGCAAAAAAACCACAAAAACAACTCAGAGTTATAAAATTTTAATTACCCCCCCTCCAAAAAAAAGGAAACAAACAAAACAAAACAACAAAACTCACAAGAAAAAAAACCTACATATTCCTTACTTCTTGTAATGTGTTTTTAACATCCCCCTCTTATGGACCTCCAGTTTGTTCTTAGCAGTGGTTGAAAAGTGGGATTTTTCTTTTAGATCGTGACACATCAAAGGCCCCGATTCACTGATTGACAGCTATGAGGAAAACAAAGTCTGCATGAGGAAAATGGATCTTTAATTCACACAGAGTTAAACCTAGCTAACCAGCAAATCACTGCCTATCTGTCCGTCCGTCCGTCCGTCTATCTCTTAAAAATAAATTATGAGAGTTAAAAAAAAAGTCATATATTGAGGTTGAACTTGATAGGACCCACCACAGTCAGATTTTTTTATTAAATTATATTTCAATACACAAGAAAGGAAAAAGAAAATCAACAAACAGTATAAAACATTTGGGTAACTGATTTCAGCACATGACTAGCATCATTAATCATTTCTTGTGATGAAAGGACAGAGGTTCCATACAAACGTGACTTCATGACATGCATTAGCAGAAATTGACCTGTGACTGGGAACTGTCATGGTGGCTTGGTTAAATACTGATAATGGATGATTAAATTTTTCTAGCTGAGGGAGGATTGTCTGAAATCAGGACAAAGAGGCCAGACAGTGAGCTGGCAGTGGATTATGGGTGAAGGTGGGAACGTGCAGTGTGAGCACATGGAAATGTGGAGGAAGAGGCGTGGAAATGGGCCAGACAGGCAATGTGGCACAATGGCAACAAACAGATGCAGGTGAACAATGGGTGAAATATTCTGAAGTAAAAAAATAAATAAGTAAATAGGAAGAAAAATATACAGAAATGAATGACATTCATAACCCGGAGGAAACTTGGTGCCGATAACAAGAGACCAGTTTATGCCAGGGGTCTGCAGCGTAGCCTTGGTTTTCCAGTTGGTCTGGAATGTGCGCGTGGTTGGGGCTCCTGGAGACCCCGGGCTGCCTCGTGTTCAGAAGTGAGATTCTGTGACTGACAGAGGACCAAAGACTCACCATCTTTCCAGATGTTTGACCACAAACTGCTGAGGGAGATTGTTCATGATTCCACCTGTTTAACAAAACGAGTACGCAAATGCAGGTATGCATTTTGCGTCCATGACAGTGACAGAGAGAACACACTTGTTACCATGACAATGCCTATTTTTCAAAAAGAAAAGGCTGCTTTCAGGAGAAATGTAACTGAGCCCCTGTGAACCCCATGTATCAGGAACTGCAGTGGGACTGGGTTGCTCCTGTTGTGGGTGTTTTTCTTGTTTCATAAGGCAACTGAAATATCTTTTTTTTGAGAGAAAAAAAAAATCAAGGAAACAAATGTCACTGTCACTGTCCTTTAAAAATGCAGCTGCAGAGAGCTGTCATTCATTTCAGCAGAGCTCATGTAGATATGTCAGTTAAATACACATTATACTATTTATTTAGTTATTACTGAAATACAAAAATGATAACCCTTGAATTAATCCCTGATTTCATGCAGAATCTGTATGCAAGTGACAGTTTTGGAAAACAGAAGCTTTATGGTTTCCATATGAGGTTTTGACTAATTAAGACTGAGCAGTCATGCAGCCAAAGGTCATGCAGTGCAATTCCCAAAATAGATTTTCCAAATCTTTTCCCAAAGTTTTTTTTAATTCAATTTCTTAATTAAATGGTGCCAAGAATATTTCTTAAATGATCATATTTGTTTTCAGTAGGTTACATGTGAGCTTCAAAATGAGACAGCTCAATCTAGAAATGATCTTTATCCTACCTTATTCTCTAGAACAGGTATGAGAATTGGCACAATTGATCAAATTCAGTTGATATCTGTTTTTAGATTAAATGTAGATGTGAGTGTGAGCATGAATTGTTGTTTGACTCATTTGTCTCTGTGTGACCCTTTGATGGAAAGATGACCTTTCCAGGGTGTAACTGCCTCTCGCCCCTTAACAGGATCAAAGCAGGTACAGAAAACGACTGACATTATACCCCCACTTTAAAATGGCAAATTGACATGTGCACTTGTCTAAATGTATAGATTATTTTCAATGCAGATTTTGGCAAGCTACCTAAAACATATGTTTAACCTTCCCACTCAACTATAGACAAGAAACACATTCTTCAAAATTGTGAGCATGGTGTAAAGAAATATTCACTTTGTGTAATGCTTGGTTACTTATAATTACAGTTGCTGCATATCAAATAATGCTATTGCACATTATAAACTAACAAAGAAATGAATGAATAAGTAAAACAAAAACTCTTGTCTTAAAGGGTCTTGACTTAAAGAAATGAGATTTGAGACGTAAAGTGTGAAAACAAGATAAAATTTGCAACTGGGAGGATGAGAGGCTGAAGAGAGTCTGTGTGGGTGATGAGATGGTTGAGATCAGGAAATTCCTTTGACTTTACAGTCGAGAGCTGGAGGTGGAGAGGCTAGCTGATGTAAGTGTATGCTAAAAAAGAAAAAAGAAAAAAATGTGACAGGTTACTAACAAGAAAGTAAAGAAGTTGGGCACGAGGAAAAATAAAGATCCTAGAAAAAGAGTGTTTTTATTGCAACTCGAATTAAATATGCACTTAAGGGAATGTACATATTGTTATTACAATCGTATCATCATGACTCATTTCTTTTATCATTTTGCTAGACCTTTTCACTCCTCATAACTCCTTCCCACTCACTATCTCACTTCTTTCCCTCCCGTGCCTTTTTTTTTTTTGAAGATGCTTTGTAAAAGGCTGGAATCCACCTGGAGAGACTTCTGTGTTATATCCTCATGGATACTGCCTCATGGATTTTTTTTTTGTTCCCTCTCCTCCACCCGATGACGACTTTGACAGGAACTTGATATCAAGGTCAGGCATCTTGAGACTGAGCTGATGTTCGCTTCTCAACAGGTCACATTCTTATAATAAATGAAACACCACAGCACACATGAAGAAGCCTCCCTTACCCTAACTAAAGCCTGGAAAGAGCGTCTCAAAGAAACTGCAGCACATCTTAAATACCTCACCTATCCTGTAGGGGGAGATGACTCTGTGCAGTTTGATGCAGCATAGCTTAAAGATGACACTGCTGTAAGGAATCGATGCATTCAGGCAGCAAAAAAGAGAGCCGAGCTAGCTGATTAAATTTGCATGTACATCCTGCTGTACACTGAAGCAAAACTACATTCAAACATAACTTCAGGTTTGCTTCTTCTGCTGCAGCAAGGTCTTCAAAGGGCATGCCACTGTGCCCCCCCCCCAAAAAAACAAAAAACAAAAACACACACACCTCCCATTAACCACCTTGATAATCAAACTGATGAAAGTGAAACAAGTCTAACTCTGCAGAAATAAGAGACAGAAACAGTCACTCATGAGAACACACACACACACACACACACACACAGAACTGCTCCTCTTGGTCAGCGTTTCTCTGTGTTACATAACTGTCTGTCCCAAGCATCAGAGACATTTCAGTGCTGCTTTAATCCACTGGCTTATCTCTGCTTTACTAGAACTTTGTGTGTGCGTGTGTGTGTGTCACGTTTAGCATGCATGCATTTGTCGACCCTCTACAGCTGCTAATAGATTGTCTGTTTTTAAATAGATTATAGCGAAGTTACACATGTATGGGCATGCAAACATGCCCAGGCAGGATGAGGAAAAAAATAAATGATGAATGCGCACAAAGACAAAACACGTGCATACATGACTAATGAAGCAACAATACCAATACTGTAATAATAATGATAATAATAATGTACTTATTTGTTTAGTTATTTATCTTTTACAGACTTGAAGAATTATCTATCTG
>JBAMYA010042975.1:0-13842 GCA_037176975.1 Arrhamphus sclerolepis
TATGTACATATATATACATATATATATATATATATATACAAATAGACTGTACACGCATATATATGTGCAACATCTCATTTTGTGAAAAGATGTATGAAGATGGAACTGTTGGAGTAATATTTCCAGAGCCTGCTGCTCACGGTCTGGTTGCTTGTACCTCTCATATCCTGTATCAGGCATCCTAATCACTCTCCACCGGATTTATCTGATTCTGCCCGTGTCAGCTTTGAAGCCTCATAGAGGACAGGAAGGCTCCACAGTCAGGCCCATCCATAGTGCAACCCAGACAAGAAGACAGGATTCTTATGTCATCTGTAGTCTCTTACACACAGCACTTTCAAAGCAGAACTGTTTTTTCTCATATTCAGCCTCACTTTTTTTATCTTTATTTTTTACAATAGCCAGAAGATGTTTGTGAAAAACTTAGAATTAACTGTTTTTCTCCATTAGCCATTAAAAGTTTCAACTTCATCTAACTAAATAATTTCCAAACGTAGACTACATAACTACATTAGCTGAAAATACACAATTTCTGTGCCTTTATGAACACAACCATAAAACATTTAGAATGCTAAAGATATGAACTAAAAACTAATTGCTTTGGTAATTGCTAATTGCATGTGGATTGATTGTCCAACTGATGAAACTCATTTGGTTGATCTTTGATTCATGGAAGTAAGATTCATGGACTGCTGTGAGCCAAATAACCGAATATATATATTCTTTTCCATAATAAATGAATAATATTTTTGTAGATTTTCTGGAGATCATGGGAAGGCAAAAAGTAATTCAATTCAGTTTTATTTATATAGTGTGTCTCTCTATATATATATTAAAAAAAAGCAAATAGCACAAATATATAAATCACAAAAAGCAAATAGCACCAATTCAGCAGAATGGCATTTTTCTTATCCCAAAGAAATTTCACGTGTTTAAGCTTAAGATTGCGTTCATTTAAAGGGTTGTTTAAATGGAATTGGTATCGTGATGCTGTATCCCTGACACAACTTACTCAGCTAACCGTGACAAAGCAGTTGTCTGCAATGCAGCTTTGCTGAAATAGAGAAATGTGATCTCTTTCATCTAAAATCATATCAGACTGTGCTCACTTCACCTCACTATCCTTTGGTGGCCAAAGCATTAAGTCCTGCATAAAAAGCCATGGTCCAGGTTTAAATTTTTTATTTTTTTCCCTTTTACCTCAGGTCTCCTTGGGAGCATTTTAAAAGCAGAACATTTGCCAGTGCTGCCTTTACCCTGAGTTTACCCTAGTTTCGAGATAACGCGAATTACCTGGTGATATGAATCATTGCACTTCCTTATATGGTGGTGGCTGGGTTGGGTTTTCTGCAGTGTTCATCAATCCATCAGTTTTAGTCAGGAATGTGCAAACCTTCCCACAGTTTTAAGATCCTCTCATGAATGAGCAACATTGCATTTTGTCTACTATAGTGATGTAAATTACATGATTTTGTATATGAACACATACTACTCCTAATGACACTGCAGTCACACTGACTCTTGGAAGCCAGTTAGCTGTGTGTAATCACATTGTGGGGCCTTCATGGTAAGGCGGCCCGAAATGCGGTGAAGTCTTTATATACAACAACTCTGGTCACATATGCGACAGCAAAGAGTCGCTTTCAAGACGTATCAGACATCACTCTCTGGCCAATCACTTCTAATGTCACTTCTAATGACCCTTTTCCACTAGTACCTACTCAGAGCACTGAGGACCTGCATCCTGGTGACATTGCATTTTCAGCCGGACTCAGCTTGGTAAGAGCCCCGGCCAAGTAGGTATGAAAAATGGGTGGTATGAGTCGGTACTATGACCTAGTGGAAAATCCTAAAAGCAGAGTAGAGTCGAGTGGAGCCAAACCGAGTAGGTACAGAGCATGTGAATGGAGCTGAGCGCTCAGAATTTCCGCTCTCTGCTCGCGTAGGTGTTCGTTCATCTGCTCCACCGCTCAAAGTCACATCAGAACGCTCCGCTCAATTTTGCTCCCCGCTCAACTAAAAATTTCAGCCCACTCCGGTGAAATCGCTCCACACTCGCTCATTTTTTTCTAAAAAGGGGAACAATTCCTCAGTGCGTGTAGTGGGTTTGGTATGTGACTGGTGAAAAATATCCGCTTCATTTCTACTCTGTGGTGGGGCTCGTGGATTTGTGCATGCTCAAGACACAGAGCGATCGCTCCGGCCTTTGGATAAAAACTCGTTCCTCGCTCCAACTATATTTTGAACGCTCCGCTCCTCCCTCGCTCCCCACTCCACTCCGCTTATATGCTCTGAGTAGGTACTAGTGGAAAAGGGCCATTAGAAGTGACATTTCCTCTGTCTTGCAGCAGTCCGTAACAAGACATCGTTGACATTGAACCCAACCCTGATGCCCATCCCCGCATTTGGTGAGTCCATAGAAAGATCATTTAATTTAGTTTTGAGAGGTTTTCTTGACTAAGCTCCAGGGGTTTGGACTTGGCTACCAGACAGATGCTGGCAAGCTCCCTTACCAGGTCTGGCTCCATGCAGAAGGCACCAGTTTTGCCTTTGCTGACTTGTACTACAACTCCTTTTTGGCTGATTCATTAATTGTACCCTCTTGTTTGGCTTCTCCACTGAGAATAGTTTGCCTCGGGAGATTGGAGATTAGGGGCAATTACCCCCAACAATATGTCTCCCAGGATCACCTAGACACACATCGAATATACAGTCTGTGTCAGACTTTAGATTTCTTACCTTTGTTGTGTTAAACCTGTTGTCCTGAAGGAGTTGAAGGCAGCAACATTATACTTTTGAGAATGTGCATGTTCTTTTGGATTATATGAATTTTGGAAAATATGTAAAACACAGAAAACAAACGATAAAAATGCAATGATTCTTGTTTTATATTTCTTTGCACTCAATATGAATCAAACATATTTCATGCATTTCTTTTTTTTCATGTGAATTAATTTGTCTACATATATATCATTTATTGCATTTCCCACTTGCGACACATTCCAAAAAAGCTAGGACAGTAAAACTTTTTTTTTCAATTTTTGTTATGTTTCCATTCTTTCTCCCAACACGTGAATGACATTCTAGCACTGAAGACACCAAAACAAATAGCTTTAGTTGTTATTTTGTCCCACTTTTACTTGCAATCATATTTTAAGGTCTGCAATGGTACTTGGCATATTGTATTTTTAATTTTTATTTCATTTTTCCTTCTTCCTCAGCCATATATTTTTAATGTCTGCACAACTCCCAGCATGGGAATGCTTGGAGGCATTTGAGATGGAGCATCGTAGAGTGGAAGAATATACTGTGGTCAGACAAATCAGTATTCCAGATCCCTTTATTATAGAAAGGACTACTGTGTGATCTGGGCCAAAGATGTGAAGCATTATCCAGAACTATGAGTAACGAGGCCAAAAGCCAGGCTCTGTGACAGTGGAGTTGTATCAGTGTTGGAACTAATAATACAGAAATTCACTGATTTTTAAAGCAACTTGTGCTTTCTTTAAGATCACTGTCTTTTTCCACTAACATTCATGCATTTTTCAATAGATAACACATATCACCTTCTTTACATACAACAGACATTTCTGAGGAAGAAACACTTATTGGTTTTGGACTGGTCTGTCCACAGTACTTTCCACTTCCAATTTAGTATAGATAAATTGGAACAAAGGTAAGCTTATATGATTACACACACCATAAGCTGTGTTGCTGGCACAATAGGAAATTTAATCATTGGCATCCTCATTGCCAGAACACCTTTTAAGTATTGTGATGAGTTGGTGTAGATTCTCAGTCATCCAGGTCATGGTACGCCTTCTCTGAGCCAGCACTTCAGGCCAAGACTCAGCAGTTCACCTCCAGGGACACATGTTTGAGGACAGTAATGTACACGTTCTGGACAGAGAAGACAGATGGTTTGAAACAGGAATAAAGGAAGCCATCTATGTTAAACTGGAAAAAAAACAACTTTAAACAGAGGATGCGGTCTCAGGTATCACCTTCCCAGCACTTACAGTGTAGCATCGTCCCTCCTTCACAAGCAGTTTCATAACCAGTCTGCCATGATGGGTGGTAGTTTCCTGAGCCACATGCAGAATCACACAGAGACCAAGTCAAGCTAAGAGTTTACAGGAGTAAACAGGAATTAGCAACTGGAGAATCGGCCACGAGAGTTTCAGGTAGACCATTGTAGGCAGTCATCCAACAAGGAATGAATGTTCAATGACTCCTTATAAACACCAGCCTCCCTGATGAGATGATCAGCTCCAGGTGACTGGCCCGCGCCTGTGGACCTCTCCAGTGAAGATCCCTTCTGGAAACAGGAACTCACACTCATAAGAAAAAAAAAGCCCGCACACACACACACACAACACACACCAGAATCCTAACAAATTCACACCTTGTAACCAGTGACCGAAACTCAGCCTGTTAGACGGTTAGACAGTTCACAGTGGAGAATGACCCTCAAATTGGCCAGGGGTTCAGACTGTAAAGACCCAGATACTCACCACCATGTAGTTTAGAACTGAAGAAGCCTTTCAGATGAGACGTGAAACGTCTTCAAGATCCAAGAAGTCCAGTTCTGTTTACCAAGCCCTTAAGATATTGTGGTAAGGAAAAACATAACAGAGTGGCAAAAACTTTGTCACAAATTTGTTTAGGTCTTGAAGGCATAAATGAATGCAAATTAAGAAATGAAATCAAGTAAATGATCTGTTCTCGCTGTTTACAAAGTCAAATCTCCATATTGTTGGAATATCTGATTTGGGGTTTTGAAGGGAACAACTCAGAAGACAAAAAACATCTTACAGGGTACAAAAATACATACAATATTATCAAATTAATTTCTGTGTATTTTTTCTTTTCTTCTATTTTTTTTCATTCATTTGTATTTTTATTTTTTTTTATGAAATTTAGAAAATAGTTTTGGAAAATTTCAGGGTTTATTTGATGAGGGCATTTAGTATTGTTGCCTCCTAAATTGGCAGCACACGTATTTTTAATTAAGATATAAATCCATGCCAGGTTAATGCAAATATTTATGTAAATGCCAAACCAAGGGGTGCATTTATAGAAATAATTTCTTGCCAGCTGTACACAGAATCACTGAGTGGTATGTAGAGAGGAGGGTGTTTTATTTAGTTTGTCTCATTTTGTAGTTTTATACACACATACACACACACACATGTGTGGGCACCTACAACCCTGAAAAATCAAATTTGCGGTCAAACTCTGATGTGATGGCTATGTTTGGCCTGCACGGATCAGTTGGGACTTTTAAAGTCCATAGATATCTGCCGAGAGTCAGTGATACATGATGCCCATAAGGACACAGGGTAATTGCTGGTTACATTGTGAACATGACAAATTGCCTCTACCATAGAGAGGTCCCTCAAGTGAAACGAGCCGCCGTGAGGTCAGTTTCAGGTTAAGAGTGTCATCAGCTGTTGACCTTGACTGTTCATTCAAGCTTTTCTTTGGCAAGGGGTAGCAATAAACTGGAATAAGAAACATGTACATTCATCAAAATGCTCAACATCCGATTTAGTTGGGTAAGAGCCACAGCCACATGCAAAAAATTTATAGCCCCCCCTTTTAAACCTACAGTTTCTTTTCTTTTTTTTCTTTTTTTGTCGACAAGCAATAAACCATGCATAGCAGGGATTCATTTCAGAAAATGGCTTATGTAGAAACTTTGATGCTGAACCAGAACTCAGGAAAAGTCTGAGTTTTCCGTTTCAGAAAGTAAAGTCCAATTCTCACTGTACTAGTATTGTTTGGGGACCTGCTGTAATTTTTTAAATCACCCCCCACATCTGTATTTTTAAGAGTGCATTTGGATGGGATAAGTGAAGCCTGTGTTTTACTACAATTTACAGACATCAATCAATAATGTTGTCAAAGCGTTTGTAGCGTAACATCCAGTCACGCAATCATACCAGCAATGGAGGAGAAAAACATTTGTTTTTATTTCCGCTGTTGTGGATAAATATTGTATTTGAAGTGTGTGATCAGTGATCGTGCAGCAACTCTTTGATTTGTGAGGAAACATTAAAATGGTAACTTGAACAAGACATTGGTGTCCATGGTAACAACAAACAAAACAGTAACGGCACTTTTGATGTAGTAAACAGTATTTCTTCTTACAGCATGTGGCCGTGCAAGTCATTCATGTCATCATTGCTCTTCTGCTGGCTCTGAACTGGTGTCTTTTTATTGGTCTCCAGCTTATTGAATTTCCCTTCTGGGATAAATAAAGTTTTTTTTTTTTTTCATTTAATGTTGACAACATTCTTGAAATTTGTCCCAAAATGTCATTGATTATGTTATTCATCGCTGCCGCCATAAATTTACCGGGAAAAGAAAAGGTGGCGAGAAGAAACGTAAAAGGAAAAAACATCCTTCCCACAAATCACTGAATTACTGAGATGTGCGTTTGCTCTGGATTCATATGATCCCATGACTTCTGTGTTGGTAGGGTAGGTAATTTTACAAATTTACAAATCACAGACATGGCACATTTGTAGTGGATTAACATCACAAACATTGTCTGCAATTATTACAGATTACTGCAGGTCCTCAGATAGTACTAGTCCAACTAGTCCAGTACATATAGGCCATTGTTAACCCTGAACAAGAGGGTTCAGTTGAACTTGTTTCAGAAACCAAGGTAACTCATACTCTGAGGTAACTCATAGTCTGACTCTGTGAACTAAGGCCACTTTGGACAGAAATGATCTGACCCAAAAACGCAAAAGTGGCATTTCATTCTCACGTTTAACTCCGTGCTTAGATGAGCGTTTTGAAGGAAAATGTGCGTGCAGACGGACACACAAAAGTGTGTGAAATTTCCTATTTACCGATGCAGTATGCACGCCAGGTGGCTAGGTGGCAGCACCACCAAGACCAAGCAGTCAGGTCTTCAGCCATGCGTGTGTCTCGCGCTCATTGCACGAGGTAGAGCTGTTGCTGAACTTCACGGATCAGCAACAGTATCCAGCAGTATCCAGCTGAAGCGTAAATTCTATGTGACAAGTAAACACAGTTTTGGGTTGTCAACCGTTTAGACAGTGATGTGAGAGTGAAACGTTTTTAAGATTTCGACTCTGGAAGATAATTTCACTTTTTAGCATTTTCATCCCCCCAAAACGCTGTTGCCATCTAAACAATATAGACATCTGATTAAATGTTTTCCAAAAAGAAAAACAAAATATAATAAACTCTTATGTGTGTTTAAATGACAGGCAGCCTCTCATTTACCTGTAGAATACTCTGGTATGCATAGGAGTTCATCGTTGACTCGATGACTGCAAGGTGTGCAGCTGATAAATATCCCTTCACTGCTGTGTTTGGGAATGGGGTCTGCTGAAATGCTTATTTTGGTTTTCTCCAGGTCTGCACTGGTATTCTGACAAACAGGGCATTTGCTAGTGGGCTGACTCACTTTTGGGCTCACTGGTTAATCTCTTTGTCATGTCAGCAGTCTGACCCACATAAGTCTTAACTCCACCACCCTTTCCTTATTGCATTGTTGGTGAATTGGGTTTCCTTGAAAACAATGCACAAAAGACTGTAAAATAGATTACAACTGTAGCTCTGCTGAGCTTAAAAGTATGCCATCAATTCAACTGATGTTGTATTAAATGGAAATTTGCAAATAACACTTAAAAGAATGACTACATTTTGGAACCAGTGGCACGACGCAGAATTAAAAGCATTTCAGACTTATTTGACAAAACTACAAAACACTTCTTAAATTTTGATCAACTTTCAGTTTCCCCATTATAACCAATTTTAGAGATATGCAATCACAAAGTACATTATCTAAATGGTTGGGAAACCCCTCATTTGTTCCTGTGGAAGAGCTTTTGACAACAACTTTATTTCAAAAAAGAGTTACTCCAAAGATTTGTCACATGCTCCAAGAGTGGCTATCTGATTGTATTTAAAAAGCTAAGAGCCAATGGGTAGAGGATTTGAGTGTATATATTTCCCTAGACGAGTGGAGACTTTGCCTCACTCATATAAATGTTTTCTTCAAAAAGAAATAGGAAGTAAATTTGTTCAATCGAAAATTATCCACAGATGGCACAAGATGCTCCAAAAATGATACAGGTGGAATCTTATACCAAGTGATGGTGCTGGAGAAGTGGAGGGATTATGAAAAAGCATTTCCCCATCACTGCAAAGCTGAAAATGTTGGGCATTAAAACAGATCTTGGGGACTCCTCTGAAACGAGATGGATAGTTCAGGCAGTCAAGACAACCAAACGAGTGCTCCTGAGTCACTGGAAAAAAGGGTCATCTCTCACCCTACGAGGAGTGGGATATAACTATGTCTCAACTGGAAACATATTCATTACTATCTGATTGTCAATATGATCAACTTGAATGGCTGTAATGCAACTTGTAGAAGATGTAGCAAATGCAACTGATAAAAAAGAATATACAGTGGAAGTGTTTATAGACTTAAAATAAAATTGACATTATAGATCATGAATTACTTTTACATAAATTGGAGAAATGTGGTGTAAGAGGTATTGCACATTCTTGGATAAAAAGTTACTTGAAGCAAAGAAATCAATATGTTCAAAGAAATAATGTGTGTCTGATTTAGGACAGGTTACCTGTGGAGTACTTCTTTTTTTTTTTTTTTTGTTACTTTATATAAATGGTATATGCAATGAATCTCAGTTGCTAACATTTACTTTATTTGCTGATGATTCTACATTATATTGCTCTGGTAATAGTTTGGAGCAGGTTCTCAGCATAATGGAAGGAGAATTAAAGTATTAAAGAAATGGTGTGACAAAAGTAAATTATCACTAAATTATGGCAAACTTATGATAAACAGTATTGAAATAGAACGAGTGTATGAAATCAGACTTTTGGGGGTGATATTCGACTACAAATTGCATTGGAAGGGTCATAATGATAACGTAAAAGCTAAAATGTCAAAAACCATTTCAATATTGAATAAAATGAAATATTTTCTAAATTAGAAATCACTTTACATGTTATACTGTTGCTTAATTATTCCATACATGAATTACTGTGTATACTGCACTTGACATCACGGGAGCAAGAAGGAGGAGGGCCTTTTTTAACAACACAGAAGCAGCAGAGAAAGCCTCTAGGTGGCTCTGGATCAAGAGAGGGGATCCATGGTCAAATGCTGCTAGAGCACAAGCTGAGGCTTGATCAGCCTCAGCTGGGTCGCCTGAGTGAGGGTGTATGATGTTTGAAAGACCCGAAACACCCGATGATGTGCCCTAGCTATGCATCGGAAGATGTATCACTACAACTGTGAAGATATGAAAACTCGTATAAAACCAGTACAAATCCTGTCTACATGCTCCAGAAGAAGCTATGTGAATTATAATTGTGTCTGATTATTTTCATCCAACGAATGAGATATTTCTTACATTGCACACTTTAATTTTTTTATTTTTTTTGATTTACTAGAGCTCAGAACAACACTGACTATGAATAAAGCTGATAATGAACTCCTTCGAAGTGGTTCAAAATTAAAGGAACAAATTATGAATTAAGAGAGAAGGATTTACCTAGAAAACTAAAGGTCAGGATGAATATTAAAAACAATTGTACTTCAGTTAGAGAGATTCAGGTGTGGAATAATTGTTGTGAGTAGTTAAAATTGTGTCTTTCACTCTTTAAATTAAAAAAACGAATACAAATTATTTGTTAAACAAATACAATAAGGTTTGATTATGTTTTCTTTCATGAGTTTGTCTACAGATTTAGCTGGAATTCATTGGAGATGTGCTTTAGAAAAATATACAAGAAAGATTCTGCAGCTTTGATTTTGATGAATCTTTATGTATAACAAAGTGTAAGTATAATAAGCTTGTCTTTCTACCTATACTTTTCTCGGTCTACACTTTTTGTTCTTGCGATTGACAGGAATTCAAATATTATTTATCTAATTTTGTATTTGTTCGTCTTGTGTTTTTTGACTTGTTTATGGAAAAGTTAAAAATGACTGAATTAAATAAACTATTGCTACAGTCTGTAAACAACATAAACAGCTTTGTGATCCTTAGTCTGGTTTCCATGATTCACGGATTTGTGATTGCCCAATTTTCTTCTCATGGTGCTGTGATTGACATCCTCAGTTAGACCTATATGGTCTGAGATGTAGCAACCCAGCCTATACAGGAGGGGATGGCACTCTTTCATCGTCCAAGCTGTCGTTGACCACAGCTGTTGGTAAGCATCTCACCCAGTGTTATTTTATTTATTTATTTTTTAAATTTTTGGTGGTATTTGATGTGTCAGACTAACTTTGGGTACCTTTTGCTCACAGCTTCACAGATGTGTATATGGGTTAGCGTGGTTGCACAAACTCGCAAAAGCTCAGGATGGCTACCTACAGTACCCACCTCATGAGGTAAGATTATTAAGTAGCATGAGCAGTATGGGTGCTTACACAATGATTAAGAACATATTTTATACATTTCTTTAAAATATGAAAAGAATCTGTTCAACGTGACAGAATTATTTAACCCTCACAAAGCCTTAAGCCTTAACCCTAACCCTCACCACCTATGTCTCTGCCTGTGCATCATTTTAACCCAAGCCCTAAGGGCCTTGAGAGGGATGAGAATATGTATGTCTGTTGTACTATTTGTAGAAATCTTCAAATTTCATTGGAGTTGAGGTCCCAGTGCTTATCATTAGAAGATGGCTCAAAAAGAGGTTCACTCACTATTATATTTACCGGACGCTTTTGTCCAAAGTGATATACAACAGAGGAAATACAAGTGATGTGTTTAGTGAGTGTGGGTATTCATGTTGTGCTAGTGCACACCGTGCTCTCACAAGGCAACAGCGGACCTTAAATGTGCTTTTGAGCTCAGCAAGGTTGGCTGTGGAAAATGCATGAAATGTTGTTGGAGGTGTCGCATAAAGAGAAATTACACTTTCACAGCTTTTGTATCAAATATTGTTGTTGCCTGTTGCACACTACACAATATTTGTGAGATTCAGAAGAACAACTTTATTCCCTGAACCTGAAAAAAACTGCTTTTCAGGATGCACAGAGACAAGGTTACCAAGAAATTCCATAAGCTCTAACATCCAGTGTTACACCATAATTTACCTTTTATCCTTTAGACTTGAACATGGTTGACAATTTTTTTTAAAACATTAAAATTTTTAAATTGTGTCCTTTTTAGAAAAAAATGTTTTGTTAGTGTTTTATTAAAGTGACAAAAAATGTAAGATGAACAGTGACAAATTCTGATGAAAAAAATACAAACAATACAAAGTAAAAGGTGCGGTTATAGTGCCAAAAGTTAAAATACAAAACAAAAAAAAAACAGTGACTTTGATTGTGCTTTGTGCAAAATGTTTTAACAAAATGAAATAACAAACACAGTCACTCAAGGTGGTGAAGGAAGCAGGAGGACTAGAAAGTTTTAAAGAAAGTAATTTCCATCATTTATTTTTGGCTTGCATGTGCTTGTGGAGAAAAAATGTGCATTGGGTTGGTATCTGTGTAGGGAATCTGTGCTGGGGAGATGAAGGGACCACTCTTGGAGAAGCAGACATAGATACATATATATATATATATTGCTGTCTGACTTTGCATTAAATATTTCACTAAAAGTTTCTGACCAAATTTATGACCAAAAGCCATTGGGAGCAGCTGACTAAGACTTTGAAGTCTGTGATTCGTAAGTTTATTCACAAGAATGAACATAACTGGAATAAATGTCTGGACCCTGTTGTTTACAGAGTGGGAGGTATCCCATGGCCTCTAGGAGATTTTCTCCCTTTGAGCTACAGAAAGCTGTGGGGGACGGTCCAAATGCTTACAAAAATGAGGTTCATTACATCTTGGACTTGAGAAAACAGAACTCCATTCACTTGGGCAATTGTCATGTGAGAATTTGCTCCAGGCTCAAGAGCATCAACAACACTTATACAACAGAGGGATTGGAGTTAAGGAAATTTTCACCAGGAGACAAGGTGCTTGTATTGCTCCCATCTTCCAACTCTAAATAACTCAGATGGTCAGATGGAGATGACCTGGGGCTGGAGGTGCCAATTCCACTAATCCATCTCCGCTCCTCTGTGACAGGCATCTTCACAATCCAAGTTGTAAAAGCACTTTGCTGATGTTTTCTCCCACCTGCCTGGACAGACAATCCTCATCCAACACCATGCTGAGATGCAGGTCAGAAGTTTGGAGCCACTTTAGCTTTTTTGTAAAAGTACAAGGCCGATGAAACAAAACAAAATGTCACACTGCTTCTGTTACACTGGCGGAAATACCACAAGCATTAGTCCTGTCTGCCTTCTACCACCTCAGGAACATCGCCAGTCACCAGCCCTCACTCTTCAACTCTGTTGCCAAGACACTTATTCACGTTTTCATCTTCTCCTGTCTGGACTATACTGCAATGCAGTCTTGTCCAAAATTCCCAGTAAAACCCTGGATAGGCAAGTACAAAACTCAGCTGCCAGGGTTCTGGCCTACATCAAGCCCTGGCATCACATAACCTCCACCCTCATCCCTCTCAACTGGCTCCCAATCAAATACCACATTTCCTATAAACTCCTCCTCCTCACTTACAAATGTCTCCATACACTCATGAGGTCTCATGTTTTGATGCCTACCCCATGCCTCGGGTTCAAGAACTCATGGACTAGCTCAGTATGGCTTGATTTTTTTCACAACACTGGCTTTGACCAAGGGCTACTGGCAGTTTCCCCTTGTCTCCAGAGTCTATAGGGAAAAAAACAAAAGAAAAACAAACAAACAAAACAAAGGCATTCTCCACTTCGTACAGATTGTACCAATTTGTGACACTTGGCTTGTTCAGTTCCCCAGCAACTTTCCAAAATCTCATCATTTAGGTAAGGTTACTTGAATGATGTCATCATTCAGGTAAGGTTACCTGAATGATGACATCATTCAGGTGGCTGAGGTGCTTGAGTCACTGAGACATGCAGGGTTGATGAAGTGTGCAGTTGGACAAAGGGAGGTACAGTATCTGAGATACCACTTGGGTTGTGGATAGTTGCGGCCACAAGAAAGAAACCATAGCAACTGCAGCTTCTCCAAGGTCCAAGACCAAAAAGGTCTGGTGTTTTTTTAGGGGGCAGGCTGGCTATTACAGATGGTTTCATTCAAACTTTGCAGAGCTGACCAGTCACCAAATCACGTCCATCGGCGCCAGGTGGCATTTGGGAAGATTAAACCATTCCTCTGTGGGGAGCCGCATCTTCACACACCTAACTTCTCTTTCCATTTTTTCTTGCAGACTGATGCATTGGACAGAGGACTGGAGGCTGTTTTCCAAACTCTTTTGCCCTGTACTATACCTCACTTGGAAATTGTTGGTATCAAAGTTGAGGTATAGTACAGTGGGGGGTTAAATGATGTGCATTTCTTTATTACTGTACTTGTTTCTTTATTACTTGTACTTGTTATTACAGTACTTTTACTGTGATTTTTAAATTGTGAAACCTCCTGCCATTTTGTTCATCACTGATCCTGTCTACTTGGCCTGAAATAAGACAAAGACACTAGGAAGCCATAGTGCATAAAGACACATGTGTGCAAAGTCTAGTCAGAGAGTAAGTTCTCTTCTTTTGTACATTACAGTTTGCAGTACTTGGGTAACCCTTATGTATAAAACTTTCTACACTTCTGTTTAAGACTCTGCATTTATGTATTATACCAACAAGCAGATTTTCTAGGATTGACTACTTTTCTTTTCTTTTCTTTACTTTTCTTTTCTTTTCTTTTCTTTTCTTTTCTTTTCTTTTCTTTTCTTTTCTTTTCTTTTCTTTTCTTTTCTTTTC
>JBAMYA010042976.1:0-13841 GCA_037176975.1 Arrhamphus sclerolepis
TATATATATACATATATGTATTGGGACAGGGTAAAATTAAACAAAATTTGCAATTGTAAAAATCTGCTATTTTTACGAAAAAAAAAAAAATTTAAATTTGAGATTTTACAGAAGAAAAAAATATTTGTGATTTCTCAAAAGCCTAATTTGATATTTTATGACAAAAATTAAATTACGGAAATTTCCCATTCTAAGACAACATTCACTATTGTACAAAAAAGTATATATTTTTTTTATTTCACATTACACAAGAACAAAATTTTATCATTCAACATTTTTGCAAAACAAAAACCTTAGATACGTGTTGGTGTTGTATGTGTGTGGTCATGGTCATGTACATCTACTTTAATTATGGTTTCTCATTATTAAATAGTGTTTTGTAATTTGCATTCAACTGGAATTATAGAAATAAATGAAGAAATACTTTGTATTTTAGCTTACTTTGTAGGTTTTATCTTAAAAATAGTATGAAATCCTTTTGGGGACATTTATGAAAGGATTTATTAATACAAGAGGAAAACAATACCTGCAGTCTCTGAATGCTTATTGAGAACTCACAAGGTAGATTCAGCTGTAACATCACTGAATCCTCTGAAACTCAACAACAAAAAACAACAGAAGGATGGAGGTAGCATATATTGTTTATTTCTCTGAGTGCAAAGAAATAAGGTCACACATTCAACACAGTCCGTTCAAATCGCTATTTTTGATCCTGCTCTAATGAAAAGTATAAAACTAGCACATGAGGTCATTAAAAATATGATTAATATTATCCATATTTTAGACCATAAAATGGAGTTGCATCATGCATCATCACAAAAACTTTGCATTTCAAGGCTTAAAATTCCATCAGTAGCCTATTTGACATGATTAGGACTGATGCTGGTTGAAATAATGAGAAAAAAAAAGTTTTTTGGGGAAAAAAAAGGTTGTTTTTTTACTAACATTTTATAGCATGTTTTTGTTACGCACATTTATGTGTGAAGGTAACTTTTGCGAAGGTGCATCAAAGGGTTAATCAAGTTCCCCTCATGTGCTGAGTGGCTGCATGAGGTGGAAACTATAAATACACCTCAACTAGACTCCCCAGTTATTTTTATCTGAAATCTGTACATGTTGAACCAGGCAGGAAGTGATGTCCACAACACGTGTACGCAGTCAAAGCAGTGTGTAAGCATTTATATTCATAGTTTCTAATATCACATATCTGATTTCATGCTGCCGGTTTTAGTCATGATGGTGTTTTGGCTGAAGAGACAGCTTCATCCACAGCTTTTCTGACAACCATTTGAAACCATCAGCCCATCACTGATGGCAGTGGAGTTGTCAATACTAAAACTGTTTGTATTTAGAGAGAAAGCATCATCTAGTGTTGACAGTGGTGAGAGAGAGGCGGTTGGACAATTCAGTGGTGATGTTGGTGAAAGGTCCAAGTCAAGTATGGTGTTGAGGACAGAAACATGGGAAGACAGAAGGTGGTTGACCACATGTGTCAAACTGAACATCCGCGGCCCAAATCCGGCCCATGAGAGGGCGAAGAGATGATCATAAAGTTATAACTAGTTATAACCATGTCTGAGGAAGTTTCAGTGTGACTGCCTGTTTGATTCAGTTCTGACATCAAAAAGTGGAATGAGTGAGGTAGAGAACGGCTGGTTTATGTCAGAAAGTCAGGATTTAGTACATGTTTGAAAAAGATCTTTCAACAAAAGTTGCTCATATTTGTCAAAAGTTGTGATTTTTGTAAAAAAAAAAAAAAAAGAAGAAAAAAGCTTTTTTTCATATATAACAAAAATGTTCGATTTTAGGGCAAAAGGTATGCAAAAATTTCCAACTTGTAATTTTATGTCAAAACGTTGCAAAAAGTTGATATTTTCCAACAGTCATAATTTTGTGACATTTGTGGTTGTATGATCAAAAGTCTTGGTTGTTGGAAAAAAAAAAAATCTCGACCTTGCAAAATTTGAAATTTCACAACAAAATCTTTTACAAAATAATAATGATAATAAATCTGTGATTTTACAAGAAAACAATTTGGGATTTTGGCATAAAGGTTGTGATTTTTGCAGCAATTTGAGATTTTATGACAACAAATGAATGACATTGTGAAATTCAGCATTTTACAATAAAATAGAAAAGTTTTTCTTTTAAGTTTGATTATACAAGAAAAAAAAAGTTATTTTACTATAAAAGCACCCTTATAAAAGAAACCGTTTGGAGGTTTTATTGTAATCTTGTAAAAAGTGATTGACGCCCTCTGCTTTATTGTTGATTTTCTTTCTTAAATTAAACACTGTTTCGCGTTAATGACATTCAAGAAGTGTCTCGAGCTTCAACCTGCTTGTGGATTTTTACATAATTTTTGAGTGCGCGCTTGTGTTTTTCTTCTGTTTCTTTAACCATTGCAGAAGATGGTATCCCAAGAAGATTAGACACTACAAGGAGAGAATGTGTTCAGAATGCATTGCATGGTATCATGTAGTATGACTGGTGGTACAAAAGAGGAAAATGGGGGAGCAGAAAACAAAGCACTCAAAGATGAAGGAGGAAGACTGATGTGTGAGCTTTGGTGAGAAGCAGAGATGGGCTCTGGGTGCTGGAAAAGAACTGCAACATGATTGGACTACGGCAAATGTTATGAAGGAGACGGGCAGGAACCCTGGTGTCGTAGAGGAAGGAAACTAAGAAGACCTGGTGGTGGATTGAGGAGGTTTAGAGGAGTATAAATGGGAAAAGTTTAGCAATGAAGAAGTAAGACAAAGAGTGAGTGGCGAAGACTAAGTCCTGGAATATACAAAAACACGGATGCGAGTGCAGACGGCTGATATGCGTATTCTGCATTGAGCACGTTGCTCATGCTCATCCTCCATAAATTACACAGTGTGTGAGATGTAAATCTCAGTTGAACAGTCGCGGTGCTAGCGCAGCTCAGAGCAACATTTGACCACAAGTGAACTGTCACAAATTTCCGATCTTTATATTCAGTCACTAGCTGTGTGATGTTAGTTGTGTTGACAGCGGCAGCCTGAAACAACAAGTTGCCAAACATTATAAAATATTTGTCAATTTTACACATCTGTAAAACGAGACAAACAACAAAACAAACTTGTTTTTTTCTGACTGTGATCAAAACAAAACTAAAGAATAACTTCTTCTGCATTGCTTCTTGAATACGGTTGTATTTTTGACTCTGGCTCTGCATTCTGCCCCCAAGTGGAGACCTCCAGGATAACATGTACTGCTGTGTCGTACGGATGCAAGAAACGTTCAGCTGGTCGTGTACACAAATGGACGCGAACACACATACATTCTGCAAGTATATGACAGGTCTTAGTTGATGTGTGAGCGGTTTTAGGATAGAAGCAGTATCAGGATTTGAGTTTGGGAGCTGCTATGTCCTGACAGACGGAACAAGGACCGTCCTGGCTCAAGACCAGATAGTTGAATACTGTATAAAGTTTATAAAACAGCGTCTTTTGGAAAAGTCTGGAAATGGGGTTGTTGAATCATGTGCTGTAGACTGTGTATACTGCCACTGCAGCTGTGGAGTATACTCTCATTACATTGAGGTATAGTAGAAATGATTTATTATGTCCAAAGTTTAATGTTTTGAATATTTAGCGTTTTTATGTGTGATTGACCTTGGACGTGTGTTTTAGCTGCTGCTAAATGTGCTCTTCCTGGTTAAATAAAGGTTTGATTGATTGATGATATTGTACATTTCTGATTAATTGAAAATTTGTTATTTCATTTTGTGTGACAAGCCAGCTAGCTGAAATAATTGTGAGGTTCAAATGTATTAATTAAACTGAAATTCTGTTTTACTGGTGCTCTTTAATGGGATATCCCTGACAGTTTTGTTTTCCATTTTACTTTTGTCTTGTATTTGCAGAGCATGTTCACATCCCTCAGCTTGTTGCGATGTAAACAAGCTTGAGGAGGAGTCACCTGCTTTGAAACAGAGATTTACAGCTGAGGGTTTGACGTTGTTACGGCCAGTCGCATGTTAGCAATATAAACGGCTTGACGCTCGAACTGTGACACATTCCACCGTAACAGCAAATCAGAGCCAGCTGGGTAACGTACAGCTCAGGAGTCGATGGGGCGGGAGTGCGTGAGCTCGGTTGTTTTGGTGTCCGTTGGTCCACCACCCTTCACGCTCTCCCTTAAACTCCCCACCAGATGCCCCATGATGACAGAGGCTCCCGCCATCAGCCACTGCAGGACACTTGGCACTGATGCGAGCTGTCGGTTCTCCCTGAGGCCGGAGCGTGCCAGGCGACAGCTGCAGGGCTCAGGATTTCTTTGCATGCAACCCCCCCTTGCAAAAAAACATCCTCATAGCCCTTCCATAACACTCCATCCACTCCAAGCCACGTGGGGCAACAGCCTCCTGAATGTGGCCATTGTTGTGCTCCAGGCTAGCTAAGCCCCGAAGCCCCTTCACAGCGCACACATGCACACGGACACAGCAGTGGTCATTAGTGTGGTTGTGTGTTAACACACGGCCGAGGATGATGGACTGCACTTTGATAACGCTGCAGCTGTTAGCTGAACACAAACTCCAGAGAAGTTCACTGTTCAACATGCTGCAGAACAGAAGTGCTAACCTGGAGCTGGAAATGGATGCCGACATTTTAGATTTCTTTAGACAATATAATCTGTGTGCAGTTCAGGTGATCCAAAAACAAACCAGGCTTTGTGAAATCCAGGTTAGGCTACAGTATCACCCCTTTTAAACCAGCTTGAACCAGTTTCTGGTCCCAGAATCAGTTTACAGCTGATTCAGCTTAGGAAGGTTTTCAGAACTGGTTGCTTTTTGTGACATTGCCATCATCACCTTTTTGTGGTTTGAATGTCCCTTCAGTAGACATTAAATTTCTGTTTCAGGACTTTTCCACCAAAGTGGTTCCAGTGCTAGTTCAGACCTAGAGTCAGACTTAGCAACAGTTTTTGGTTTTTCCACCGCCTGCGGTGATGGAAGCACTGACTCTGAGCCAGAAGAACTGGTGATAGGACACAACCTCGGTCTGTGACAAAGGATGGGATTACTTTGCCAACTAATGTCAGCTTCATATTCAGTCGTCTCAAACTAAAGATGTAAAAATGTTCCATTGTAGCTCATAAATGGTGGTGATACACCTCACAGAGATGAACCACCAAAGATGGCTGTGACAGATGTCAGCGGTGTGAGAAATTGGGAGGACGGCCTGGCGCTGCCTCTACGATCTCTGTCAGCTAACCAACCAATAGGAATGCACCATGAAATAACGTAAACATCAGGGCGCCTACACAGCACAGTAGCCTAGCAACAACAGCACTGGATACAACAGAGAAACGGGAAGAAAAATGTAAAAAGACACTTCTTTTTCTTGATTTTCTTTTCTTTTCAAAGCACACCAACATCATTACAACAGTGCTAACTTTAGAGTCATCTGTGCATTAGCACGATAGCAGCAACCTGCTAATGATGTGATGACGCTGCGTTTAGATCCTGAAATACTTCTGTGGTAGCCACGATTCCACATATGTTCAATCACACAGTGTAACATGCTGTAAATTAATTATCTGCTGGTTTCACATTGTGCAGTGTGAGTTGAATTAATCTTATAAACTGTAAAACAGTGTGAACCCAACATTAGAAATGGGGATAGTTCAGTCTTCAAGGAGGGGTCTGTGGTAGCGTCCTCCACATGAAGAGGAGCGAACTGAGGTGGATCAGGCTTCTGGTTAGGATACCTCCTCCCTGGGGAGGTGTTTCAGTCCAACCAGGGGAAGTCTTTGCTGGCGATGTATTTCTGTAGGAGGTGACTGGGAAGAAGGAGGTCTGAAGCTCTGTTTAGGTTGCAGAAGATGATGGATGAATGGAGCATCTTTTTCCTTTTCCTTGTCTTCCATAGAATCTGCTCAGATCACTGTCAGGTCATCATACAAATCTTTACCAAAACTTTACAAACTGGTCTTTGAGTGAGTTCTTTGTATCTGTTATTCCATCAATAAATAAAAGTTTATCTGAGAAAATGCGTACATCTTTCTTTTGATGTCCTCTCCAACAGTATTGGCCAGCAATGTTAAATGTCAGCTGCACATTGGTTAAATGCAGCTCTTTTTAATTAAACTCAAATTAGGTAGACTATTTTATCTAAATCTTACAAATGTCTTTGAAATTCCAAAATGATAGAAGACTCTAAAGTCTCGTAAGATTAAACTTTATCTATGCTTGCGTTTTATATATCAGCAAATGAGGTTATTTAAAAAAAAAAAAAAAAAAAAAGGATGAAAACAAAATTAATTCCATACAATGAACGAGCAAGTTAGCAAACTTACTAAATTCTGATTTGAAAGTTTATTTTAATTTTTTTATTTACTTGGTGCTATAACTGAGTTAAACAGCAGTGAGTTTGGAGTTTCATTCTTAGATTTGCTGTTTGAGGGTGAAAATGTAAATCGAGATCTGTGTGTGTGTGTGTGTGTGTGTTTTCTTTTAGTCCATCAGAGAGGAAAGGAATAGAGAATAAGAA
Source organism: Arrhamphus sclerolepis (assembly GCA_037176975.1). Taxonomy (NCBI): domain Eukaryota; kingdom Metazoa; phylum Chordata; class Actinopteri; order Beloniformes; family Hemiramphidae; genus Arrhamphus; species Arrhamphus sclerolepis. The sequence goes on from JBAMYA010042976.1 coordinate 6,522, forward strand.
ACAAATACAGAGTAAGTGGATGCGTGTCACACTGCTCAACACTAGAGGGAGCTGTTGACTCATGATGGAGTAGGGATGTCTCCCAACAGAATTAATAAGTCTTAAATCCACTGATTTCAACAATGTTCCATGGGATCAAAAATATGCACTCAATAATCACAATCAAATTTGACACCTTAGAAGTTTAAGTGATTTGATACTCTGTACTTTAAAGATAAAGTAGTACTGACCTGAAGTACTAACGTGTTCAAATCCGTTCTAATTTAGAAGTTCTGAAAGGGATAAAATGGAATTAAACGTGAACAAATAGCCAATGAAATAAGGCGAGAATAAATAATATTACTACTGGTTGGTAAATAATGATTTAAAATATGAAAAATAAATAATTCATACATTTTTTTTCTATATTACAGGTAGGAGTTTCAAAAGAAAACATGACATGACAACCTTAAAAGGTACTTTTAGGCTATCAGTGTTTATTTCTGATGGAAGAAAAAAACAAACACGACCATTTCCCACATATTATATAAGGTAATAGTGATTTAATTAAGTACAAAATGAGCTTTGGTTTTAAGTCTGTCAGTCCATCTTTTCTTTGTCGCGTCTGTCCAGGTTCATCAGTCGCTCTACATTGTTGCTGGAGATGTCTTGGACCTCCTTTAGCTTTGATGACAGCACACATCCACCCTGGAATCGCTTTGATAAGCTTCTGTAGTATCACAGCATTTATTTCCACCCACAGCTGGATTCATTTGTGTCCAAGATCTCATATTGATGATGAGAACAAAGTCTTCTCAATGGGGCTCAAGTCTGGACTCTGAATGGGGTTCAGGTCCCATGTTCCCAGAACCTCTTTCACCACCCGATGAATCTTTCATTGTCATCTTGGAAAATGTCCTGAGCCTAGACCTGAATCTAGACCTGACCCTAGACTAGATTATAGACTGCCCCCACAGACTTTTACGGTGGACACTAGGCATGATGGGAGCATCACTTCAGTCTATCTGGACTCCTCAGACCACATCTGGACTCTGGGTCTATCTGGACTCCTCAGACCACATCACACTGGAACAGGGTCTATCTGGACTCCTCAGACCACATCACACTGGAACAGGGTCTACCTGGACTCCTCAGACCACATCACACTGGAACAGGGCCTATCTGGACTCCTCAGACCACATCACTCTGGAACAGGGTCTATCTGAACTCATCAGACCACATTACACTGGAACAGGGTCTATCTGGACTCCTCAGACCTTATCACACTAAAACAGGGTCTACATGGACTCATGAGACCACATGACCGTCGTCCATGGCTCCAGAGTCCAGTCTTTATGCTCTCTAGCAGACTGAACCCTTTTTTCCAGAAAAACCTCTCTGATCAGTGGTTTTCTTCAGGCTCTACAGCTGTTTGGTTCCTTCGGTTCCTGCAAACGTATCAAGATTTGGTTTTGTGGATAGGAAGCTTCATGCTGCTTCGTCTATAGGGGGCGCTACACTAAACATCTGAACAGCTCAGGAACCAATTGAGATAAAAATAACATAAAACATAAAAAACATCTCCTACTTCTGTACCTCTAGAAGGAAGCTTGGATGCTGATGATCGTCACTCACAGTGATTAAATTAGCAGCTACATTTTTGGGTGAATCATGGTGACTTTGGTCTTCCTCTCTCAGCAAACAGAACCACCGTTTTGGGTTTCATTTATATTTTCTTTCCCTTCTGATTGGTTGCTGGACAGTCTATCTCCAAAATTCCTCTAATCCTCTTAAATAAAACAGAGCCTTCATCCAATCCCCAGAGCCAATCCCTCCTCTCCCTGCCCCCTTCTCTCTCCCTCTCTCTCCCTCTCTCTCTCTCTCCTCCATGTGGTAGAGGAGTTTTTAATCCAGCTGGATTATGTTGTAAATTGGACAACAGTAGAGACAAGCAAAATCTTTGCAGACCACCACGTTTAGGACTTCCAGGATAACTGTAATGTGGATAAAAAAGAAAAATCTGTTAGAACTATGAGGAGTCCAAAGAAACAGGCAAGAGATCAAATCTCTGTTTTTTCTTTCCTGGATGTGTGACATTTATTTATTTAACTCATTATTATTATTTTATTTGCATCAACATTTTTTTTTTTTTTTGCTGCTTTGGAATGTTCTGGAGAGGTCCCTGACGAGGATGGGAGGCAGAAACCAGAGCCTGAGAGAAAAGCCGAGCTGCAGGATTTGTTTATTCAGAAATGATGGAAAAAAGTGAGCTTTCACCACAAATGTTGCCGTTTTCTGTCTGTAGCCGACATGAGGAAAGTGTTTCCTTCAGAATCTTTATGATCCTCCTGAACTTGGAGACCTTTTGTGAAACTGCCTTCAATATTTTTTAACACAAGCTGCGAGGAATTTCAGTAAATCAGGACAGAAAGACGAACAGGTGGAATGAAGAACCTGCTGAGGATTCTGGGATTTTTCTTACTGTGCGTTATGGCAGAGGGTCAGATGAAGATCCCTCCAGAGACGTGAGTACCCTCCTTCCTCTCACGTGCACAACAATTAACTGATTCAACTTTTTTTTTAACCCATCAGTATTTTAGATTTTAAAAAGGTGCCTTTTTATTGCCTCAGCAGTGTCTTTTCAGAAGTATTTCTCAAAAGTTCATCTTGTCATGTTGCAAATCATCGCAAATGCATCAGCAGCAGAAGAAGAAATGAATAAAATTCCCTGAAATACATAAAATCGATATAAATGTAGATATGATGCAAAAGGAATAGATAGAACTTTATTAATCCCCGAAGGGAAATTCAAATTGTCAATTGTCATCATCACAGTGTGAAAAAAAAAAAATAGAACTGGAATAAAACACACTTTCCCATCTCAGGTATGCAGGTTACTTTACTGGTCCTTTACTAAACCATTATAAACACTATTGTAAACACAAAACAAGAGCAACAAACAAGGACAAAACAACTGCTAGAAAAACATCTTCACTCAATCTGGTTCACATTTATAATTAAATGACAGTTTGACATGTTCGTGGCCGAATAAATAAAAACACAAAATGATTTTGTCAAGCAGCTTATCCACAGTTTGCAGTAAAGTTCATGACAGGATCTACAATGTTTTATTCAGTTAATCTAATCAAAGACTTTAAAGCTCATTTCAAATGTGCATTTAAAGCTGTTTTTCATGGGGAATGGTTGATTAATAAAAGAAAGGCTCCAGTCCTGTGGCTGCCTATAGCCTTTGGCCAGACAGTCGCACTAATGAGTCCCTGCTGCAGAAGTGGGTTTTCAGGCAAAAGGTTGCACCTGTGAGGAATATAGTGGACGACAGCTTCATGGAAAACAGATATAATGGACCTTGTTCTACATAAATGAAGCCACACTCATCAAATTCTATTTTAGAATTATGTAAGCTGGATGTCCTGAGGGAATTAACTGAGTGGGTCATCAGGCTGTAGTTTTTTTCTCCTCTGGATTTGTTGAATTCTGCTCTCATTTTTGAGTCAGAATTAGGAAATAGATTATTCTGTGTGCTCTGGTTGCAGCTGATGTGATATGAAGTCCTTCTAAGTGATTGTAAGCAGTCTATGATTTGAAATCTCACATCAGCCACCAGTTTAGTAGCATTTTCAGCCCTCGTGTGAGAACTGAACTAAACTTTCCAGCAATTTCCTGTGATTAAAAAGTGCAATATGTCTCGTGACACAGTGATGAACTGAAGTCCTTTGCTTCAACTACTGCAATAATCTTCTTCCCTTCATTCATTGTGAAACCCGTACAGATGGTCCATAATGTACTGATGTGTTTATTTTTACTCACTGGACTCCAGTGGCTACCCTGAATTAAAGTCAAGACACTAATTCAGAATGAAAGCCTCCAGGTATTTAAAGTAGAGTCCTACAGCTTTGTGCTCCTTCACATCCACTGCATTCTTCTCAGGAGGAAGGTTTGGTACTGGTATCTTTTTTGTACATGACAGTTTGCACATGTAAATAATTGTGATTTCACAATTCAGAATTTTGTAAGAACAGTGGTCCCAATCGATGAATCTCATGAAAGCTCATTCACTACTGTGATAATGGCAACATCCATGTGAAACAATGTGCAATAACAGCCTCAACCTAGCAGAACTGCATACTGTGTAGCATTGTATTTTTGTATATTTTGTTTTTATATATACACTAAATTTTTTTTTAATTCTTGCATATTCATATATATATATATATATATATTTTTCACTCTGCACTTTATTTGTATTAGGACCAGCACCTTCATCGAAGCCCCTGCAATTTCATTGTACTTAGAGCTTGTCTGTTTGTGCAATGAGAATAAAGCTTTCTATTCTATTCTATTCTATTCTATTCTATTCTATTCTATTCTATTCTATTTCTTTAGACTCCATGTGTCAAATTCGAGGCGAGAGCATTAAAAGACAGTCATAAACTTCTAACTAGAATATTTTAGAGGAAACAATTGATTCACTATTGACATCAAAAAGTGGAATAACTGAAGTGGAGAGCTGGTTTATGTCAGAAAGTCAGGATTTAGCAAATGTTTAAAAAGAATTTTACAACAAAAAGTTGCTTATTTGTAAAGTTGATTTTTTTTTTTTTGGGACAATAAAGCTAAAATTTTATAAAGATTTGCAATTTTACAACTGTTATTTATGTCAAAATGTTGCAAAAAGTTTACATGTTCCTAGAGACATTTGTAGTTTTATGTTAAAAAGTCAAAACGTTGTGACATTTGTGACTGAACAATCAAAATCTGTGTTTCAGTATTTGCAATTATACAACAAAATTAGCTTCTTTTTTTTTACATAAAAAGTCTAAATGTGTTTAAATTTGTGTTTTAATGAGGACTAAGACATTGTGATTTAAGTATAAGTCTCATTAAAAGTCATGAATTTTGTAAAATTTGAGATTTAATAACAAATACACACAAAATTTGACAATTTACTCCTGCCAGAGCTGAAATCAGGACGAGCAGAGTTCTGTTGGAACGTAACAGTTGTCTGTCCATGTTGCAGGTGGGAAGCCTGCTGTTGTCAGGGATGATTGACTGCAGGTCCCAGCATGTGTTCTTGAATGATCCATTGTGGCTCCTGGCTTTTTTTGTTTAAGATTTTGTGGCTCTAGTGGCGTTTATGTGCTTTTTTTTATTTACAGAATACATCAGAGACAGGAAAGTTGGGCAGAGAGGGAATGGGGTAGACATGCAGCAAAGGCTTGCAGGCCGGGAGTTGATCCTGCGACAGCTGCAGGACTGTAGCATTGGTACAAAACTGCTGAACCACCCAGCAGCTCAGCTTTGACATCCACAGCAGGACCTCCCATTTCAGATGTTTTGGTGGCAACATCTGAAACGACTGCATATAACTAACTTGGTCAGAACGGCCACTTAGCTTGGCTTTGTCTGCACCATAGACTGTAAATACTGGACATACTTTCCATCACATGACCCTCAGATTTATACAGAGAGCCTTTGAAGATCAGTTTTCCTTGAACTGTACTGTGCCATGTTGCAAAGAGGCAGGACAAAGTTGTCAAAGCCAACAGCAGAGCCAAGGGCTAGCTGTCAAGCAGATGTCCTGGCATCGGATTTGATGTTGCACAAATTGGAACTGTGGCTAGAAAATACTCCTAATGGAAAAAAATTTATTTCTCTCACAATTTTATGCTTGTTTGAGGTTTTGTTTTGTTTTTGTTTTTTGTAAAACTGCAATGACATTTTTTTCATCCCTCCTCAAATGACTTGTGAGGGACTGTCCAACGTATGTCTTCATTCTAGCCTGTCACTGTGAACAAAATGATGAATTGATCTGTTTTTCCAGCATAAACATACCTTTTTCAGGGGACACTTAACCCATTTATTGGACAAGAATACACATATTTTTGCATCTATATCAAATATAAGCTTTGAATTGAAGGCTATGCAGAGCTGACAGGAGCAGACTATTTGCAGATCATGTAGTGGCTCCACTTTTTATTAAGTAGTTATATTTTACAATTTTAAGCAGTGCATTACAATTTTATGGCACCTTTTCAGCTTGTATTAGGCTATGCTTATACATATATTGTTGTTGAGTATTTGGGCACACTTGATATAAAAACTACATTATATTTGTTTCACACCTTGTTTTAGCACTGAAGGGGAAGAAGAGTCTAGAAAGCACTGCTCCTCTGAAATTGTGGACAATGACCTCCCTCAGTCTACATATCAGGGATTTGCTTTGTGACTGTGTGTTGCCGACCTGTACATCTTGTTTTTGTAAAAATGACAAATAGAATAGAAATTAATCTGCCAAAATTAGAGAGGTTATATGCATCCAAAATAATTAACACAAGATGAAAAAACATGACTTAATCACATTATAACAACTATGTTAATGAAAGTGTAGTTGTTCTGTAGCTGAGCTTTAAGTTGTGAAACAAAAATACACAGGAGACAGAATTAATGACAGTTTACTACTTGCTTTATATGCATACACTTCCGACTTAACATGCAGTGGAATACCCATGTTTTTTCCCCATAGTTGGTCTGAGAGTATAGCCAGATGTTTGTATTTGTTGCTGCCTTTAATCCCTCGCGTAGAGTTTTGTGTTATAATCGCTTCTCCTGGCATATGGAGAGCTGAGCGTTTGGATTTGGATATACAGCACTGCTCTAATTCTGGTTAAATAAACCAGACTTATTGTTTAAACTGCACAACATAGAAAGAAAAGAAAAGAACTTGTAGAATCTCAGTGATCATACATGTTTGACTTGTTTGCACAATAACAGTCCAGTGGTGTCCATAAATGCTAAAACACCAGTTCCTAATGTCAAACCACGACAGGCTCAGCCCCAGCACACATGCTTTGTCATCATGGGATGTTGAGTTGTTCATATCTTAAATGATGTATGAGATGATGAGAACAGGACCACCACCCTTCAGAGGACAACTTTATTTTTGGTTTAGAATATTTACAAGCAGTATATATAAAACATATACACACACACACACACACACACACACACAGTAGGGAAAAAAGTATTCAGCCACCAATTGTGCAAGTTCTCCAACTTAAAAAGATGAGAGGCCTGTAATTTGTATCATAGGTGCACTTCAACTATGAAAGACAAAATGAAAGACGAAAAAAAAAAATCCAGAAAAGATTTTTAAAGAATTTATTTGCAAATCATAACAAAAGTTCATCTCAATTTTTTGTTATATAGCCTTTGTTGGTAATGACAGAGGTCAAATGTTTTCTGTAAGTCTTCACAAGGTTTTCACCTCTGTTGCTGATATCTTGGCCCATTCCTCCATGCAGATCTCCTCTAGAGCAGTGA